>JANHFX010003399.1:0-77803 GCA_027560015.1 Chloroceryle amazona | reverse complement strand
TATTTTGGGTACTTATTCTATTGTGGGGGGCGAAAAAAAAAAAAAAAAAAAAAAAAAAAAGCAGTACTAATTAACCACAGAACGGTAACTCTGTTTTACACATGAGGAAATTGCAAAACAAAAGAAGTTATGTCCCTGACATTGACAAAGGGTCCAATAATCTAATCTTCACTATGGGCAGAATCTATGAACTTGCCTTATTCATGGACCACTTCTCACCCCACAGAAGTATAAAAGAATTAGTTGTGGTGTCCTCACCAAAGGTTTGTCTTGAAGTTTGACCCAGCTGTACACTGGACTTCATAACAATATTGTTCTCAATGTATTACAAAGACATTTCTATTACTACTACTCTTTTGTATTGGTTTTTTTTTGGCTTTTTGTTTTGTTTGTTTCCCTAGTTTTTACAGAATGCCTTGAGTTGGAAGGGAACTTAAAGACCATCTAGTTCCAACCACCCTGCTATGGAGAGGGACACCTCCCACTAGACCAGGTTGCTCAAAGCCTCGTTCAACCTCGTCTTACAAGGATGAAGCATCTGCACCTTCTCCAGGTAGCCTGCTCCAGTGTCTCACAATGCTCATCGTAAAGAACTTCTTCCTAATATGTAGTCTAAATCCACCCTGCTCTAGTTTAAAACTATTGCCTCTTGTCCTATCACCACATGCCCTTATAAAAAAACCCTTCACAACTTTCTTGTAGGCCCCCTTCAGATACTGTAAGGCCACAATAAGGTCTCCTCAGAGAATTCTCTTTCTCCAGTCTGAACAGATCCAACTTCCTCATCATGTCCTCACAGGAGAGGTGTTCCAGCCCTCTGATCATCTTTATGGCCCTCCTCTGAGCCCTCTCCAATAGATCCAATGTACTTCTTGTGTTGGGGGCTCCAGAGCTGGAGGCAGGACTCCAGGTGGGGTCTCACAAGAGCAGAGCTGAGGGTCAGAATCCCCTCCCTTCACCTGCTGGCCACACATCTTTTGATGCAGCCCAGGATGTGGTTGGGCCTTTTTGGGCTGCCAGCGTGCACTGACTACTTATTTTAAGTATTTAACCAACCAGCACCCCCAAGTCCTTCTCTGCAGGGCTGCTCCCAAGCCAATCGTCACCCAGCCTGTATTTCTGCTTGGGATTGCCCTGCCCCAGGTACAGGACTTTGCACTTTGCCTTGCTGAACTTCATGATATTGGCATGGGCCCAACTCTCCAGCCTGTCCAAGTCCCTCTGGATGGCATCCCTTCCCTCCAGTGTGTCAGCTGCACCACACAGCTTGGCGTTGTCGGCAAACTTGCTGCGGGTGCACTTGATCCCACTGCCCACGTCACTGACAAAGCTGTGAAACAGTACCGGTCCCAGTACCTAACCCTGAGGGACCCCACTTGTCACAGGTCTCCTTTTGGACATTGAGCCATTGATCACAACTCTTTGAGAAAAGCCATCTAGCCAATTCCTTATCCACTGAGTGGCCCACCACCCACAAAAGCCATGTCTTTCCAATTTAGAGACAAGGATGTCATGGGGAACAGTGTCAAATCCTTTGCAGCAGTCCAGGAAGATGACACTAGCAGCTCTTCCCTTATCCACCAATGATGACAACCCATCACAAAAAAATTGTGCAAATTTGTTAGGCAGGATTTGCCCTTGGTGAAGCCATGTTGGTTGCCAGCAACCACCTCCTCATTTTCCACGTGTCCTGGCAGAGTCTTCAGGTGGTTCTGCTTCATTATCTTACCAGGCACAGTAGTGAGCCTGAACGACCTGCAGATCCCTGGGTCTTTCTTACCTCCTTTTTTTGAAAATGGAGGTTATGTTTTCCCCTTTCCCTTCAGTGGGAACTTCACCAGATCTCCATGACATTTCCAGTATGAGAGAAAGTGTTTTTGCAACTTGTTTCCTAGTTTCTTCAGGACCCATGGATAGATCTTGACTGGTCCCATTGACCTGTGTAAATTTAGGTTCATTAGATGGTCTTGAAGTGGATCTTCACTTACAGTCAGTGGATCTTCTTTGTCCCAGTCCCTGCCTTTGACTAATGCAACTTGTGTCTTCTCCATATCCTTTGTGACCAGGTATCCTTATTCCTTCCACTGAGGGCCCACATCTTCCCTAGACTTCCTTTTATCTCTAACATACCTATAGAAGGGGTTTTTTGTTGCCCTTGATGCACCTAGCTAGATTTAATTCTGTCTGAATTTTAGTGTTTCTAACTTGATCCCTGGCTGCTTGGACAACTTTTTTGCAGTCTTCCCAGTCTACCTGTCCTTGCTTCTATTCTTTGTAGATTCTCTTTTTGCCCTTAGGTGCATCTGGGAGCTCCTATTTCATCCATGCAGGCCTCCTGGCAATCTTTCCTGCCTTCCTCTTTTTTGGGACACATTACTCCTGGACTTGGAGGAAATGGTCCCCAAATACTGACCAGCTTTCTTGGGCCCCTCTCCTCTTCAGAGATTCATCCCATGTTACTCCACCAAGCAGATGGCTGAAGGGCTGTCTGCTCTCCTGAAGTCCAGGGTGGTAAACTTGCTGCTCATTCTCCTTGATGCCCTGAGGATCTTGAATTCCACCATTTCATGGTCACTGCAGCCACAGCTGCCTTTGAGCTTCACATTATCCACCAGACCCTTCCTGTTGGTGAGGACAAGGCCCAGCACAACACCTCTTAACAACAGTTCCTTTACTACCTGGAAAAAGAAGTTGTCATTCATGTATTCCAGGAACCTGCTAGATTGCTGGTGCCCTGCTGTAACATCCTTCCAACAGGATGTCTGAGTGATTGAAATCTGTCATGAGAACCAGGGCTTGTGAATGTGAAGCCACTCCAATCTGTCTGTAGAAGGCCTCATCCACTGGTTTGTCCTTGTCAGGTGGCCTGTAGCAGAACCCCATTGTGGTATCACCTTTCCCTGCCTTTCCAAGGTACAAGAGTCATGTACCTATGAATGTTTTGCTTTGACTTTAGCAGTTACTACGTACATTACCATCTTTTGGGGAACAAGAAATACCAGAAACAAGAGAAAGGAGGGCTGGTGATGAAGGAAACACAAGATATTAATATTTCATTATGAGGGCATAGGTAAAGCTGATCTCTTCACCTGGAAATATGACATTCTTAAGAATAAAATCAAATAATAATAAAAATCCTGTTCAGGAGCAGCTTAGTAGATGTAATATCTCTTCTTTGTAGTCTGCCATTCCTCGCATTGTGCAATTCTTCTTAAATCTTGTTGCTTTGACCATAATCCAGAATTCATTCTTTCTTCTTGGGACCAGTGGGTAGAATTGTATCATCATAGGTAAAACACTGGAAAGCCAAAAACCAAAAGAAATCTGGTCATATCTGAACTACAATCCCTAAGATACTCCACTAAAATATTTAAATTTAAAGTAAATGGTACTGGATATTCATTTCTCATTTTTTTTTCCAGTGGAAAGCATTGGGGCTGTAGAAGTTACTGTTCAGACCAATGTACATAAACCAATTATTGCATTTTCCTTTTGAACTGACTGTTGAATCTTCTTCCAGGTGCTATACTCATGACTGCCCTTTCTACTGTTTCTGTCTCAATATGGCATATATTCTTAGTCTGAAAATAAATTCCTCCAAACTGGACTATTAAAACACATATGCATGTGTGTGCACACAGCTGGACATTGGCAAGGATCATTGTCAAAATGGGTATCTTTGGAAAACAGTTTTGTAGAAACTTTCTCACAGTTTCTACCACTGACACCAACCTGCTCATTAGTCTGATTTCTTCATGGTGATCTTTTCACAGCCTATAATTTTACATTGTAATTTCTGCTATTTTTCTTGTTGATAACTTTAAAAAAAAAATCCTGAGTCATGAGCCTGAAACATGTTTTGAACTATTCTTTTGCTTCTTGAGATGACCACTGTGTATAATGAACACATCCTCAGCTGGGCTGTGCCATTCTTTGTAGTTCATATGAAAAACATTTACTTGAATGTTCAAATCTCTAGACACAACCTAATGCAGATTTGTATCTCGGGTCCTAGTGGACAGGATAATGTATAGAAATAGCAAAAAAAAAAAAAAGTATTTGTGTCTGTAGTTTACTGACTGGATGTCATTTAACATCTTTGTTAGCAATGTGGACAGTGAGATTGAGTGCACTCTCAGCAAGTTTGCCAACAACAACAAGCTGAATGATGCAGTTGACATGCTGGAAGGAAGAGATGCCACACAGAGGGACCTTGACAGGTTTGAGAGGTGCAAACCTCATGATGTTTAACAAGGCCAAGTGAAAGACGCAATTCGGTACTATTTCAAGCACAAATACATGCTGAGTGATGAGTGGATTGAGAGCAATCCTGAGGGGAAGTCTTTGGGGGTATTGGTGGATGATAAACTGAATATGAGACAGTAGTGTGTGCTCACAGACCTGAGAGCCAGTTGCATCCTGTGTTGCATCAAAGACATAGCCAGAATGTGAAGAGGGGTGATTGTCGCCCTCTACTTTGCTCTGATGAAACCCCATCTGGAGTGTTGTGTCCAGTTCTGGAGTTGTCAGCACAGGAAAGATAAGGTCTTGTTCAAGTGGGTCCAGACAATGTCATGAATATGATCAGAGGCCTGGAGCACCTACCCTGTGAGGACAGTCTGAGAGACTTGAAGTTGTTCAGCTTGAAGAAGGCTTCAGGGAGACCTCATAGCAGCCTTTCAGTACTTAAAAGGGACCTACATGAAAGATGGGGAGGGACTCTTTTCTAGGAAGTGTAGTTATAGGATGTGGCATAATGGTTTTAAACTAAAAATGGGTAGATTGAGATTAGATATAAGGAAGAAATTCTTTACTGTGATGGTGGTGAGACACTAGAACAGGTTGCCCAGGGAAGTTGTTCATGACCCATCCCTGGAAGTGTTCAAGGCCAGGTTGGATGGGGCTTTGAAACACCTGGTCTAGTGCAAGATGATCTTTCCTATGGCAGAGGGGCTAGAACTAGGCGAACTTTAAGATTCACAGAATCATAGAACGGCAGAGGTTGGAAGGGACCTCTGGAGAATATCGAGTCCAACCCCCTTGCCAAATCAGGAACACTTAGGTCATGCCATACAGGAACAGATCCAGGTGGGTCTTCAAAGTATCTAAAGAGACTCCACAACCTCTCTGGGCAGCCCGTTCCATCACCCTGTCACTCGCACAGTGAAGAATTCTTCCTCATGTTGAGGTGGAACTTCTTGAGGTGAAACTTCACCTTGCTTCCATTACCTTCTATCCTATCACAAGGCACAACTGAAAAGAGACTGGTCCCTTTTACCTGACACCCACCCTTCAGATATTTGTAAACATCAGTAAGATCCCCCCTCAATCTTCTGTTGTCCAGGCTAAACAGTCCAGGGCTCTCAGCCTTTCCTCACAAGAGACATGTTCCAGTCCCTTCATCATCTTCGTAGCTCTCTTGGACTCTCTCTAGGACTTCCGTGTCCCTCTTGAACTGGAGAGACCAGAACTGAACACAGTGCTCCAGATGTGGTCTCACTAGTGCAGAATAGATGGGAAGGAGAATTTTCCTCCACCTGCTGGCTACAGTCTGCTTTATGCACCACAGGACACCATTGGCCTTCCTGGCCACAAGGGCACATTGCTGTTCCATGGAAAACTTATTGTCCACCATGACACCAGGGTCCCCCTCCATGGAACTGCTTTCCAGTGGGTCTACCCCTAGCCTGTACCAGTGCATGGTGGTGTTCCTGCCCAGCTGCAGGACTCTACACTTATCCTTGTTGAACTTCATTAGGTTTGCCTTCACCCAGCTCTCCAGCCTGCCCATATCACGCCGGATGGCAGCACAGTCTTCCAGTGTATCAGCCACTCCTCCCGGTTTGGTATCATCAGCAAACTTACTGAGGCTACATTCTGTATCTTCATCCAGGTCATTGATAAAGATGTTGAATAAGATTGGACCCAGCACTGACCCTTGGGGAACACCACTACTTACAGGTCACCAGCTGGACTCTTCACAACTGATCACAACCCTCTGATCTTTATTGTTCAGCCAGTTCTCAACCCATCTTACGGTCTGCTCTTCTAACCCACACTTCCTGAGTTTATCCACGAGTATGTTATGGGAGACACTGTCAAAAACCTTGCTGAAGTCAAGATAGACAACATCTGCTGCTCTTCCTGCATTTACCCATTCAGTCACACTATCATAGAAGGCTGTCAGATTAGTCAGACATGACTTGCCTTTAGTAAATCCATGTTGGCGACTGCTGATAAACTTCTTTCCAAAATGTTCTGCGACTGTATGACTGAGGCACATATAGATGTGTCAGTTAGGGACATGATTTAGTGGTGGACTTGGCAGTGCTGGATTAACAGTTGGACTTGATGATCTTAAAGGTTTTTTCCATCGTAAATGAGTATAATTCTATATTTACACATAGTCTAGGGACTCAAGAAATTACTGCATTTGCTGCACCTGAATTGAGGAGTGTTTTTAAAAGCCACAATGAACCTAACTGAGTTGTCCTTCTTTGGCTTGTTTGGAATGCATGTCTCTTTTCACTTTCCATGAACTGCACTGAGAAACTGCTGCTTCACTCGTTGTTTGATCCTGCATTTCAGTGGACAAACACGTGACAGGAAAGGTCTGACTGAACGAATTTGCCAGGTGGCTATCACTGCTGAAGAGGAACTTTCTACTTGCAACTATCCCACTGAGAATATCTGATAGTAATTTTTGTCATTTGTAAAAGTCCTCTTAAGCTCTTTTTTTATATTCCTCAAAGAAGGGTTTAAAAGTAATATGAAAATAGTGAATATTTAATTTACTGGTTTATTGCTTTTTTTTTTTTTCTTTCACAATAGATGCTCTTAGTTTTCAACTTAATATGAATTTATTAAGAATATTTTAATAGCAAGTTCCTTTTTTTCTTCTTTTTTTTTTGTTAGAATATTACATTTTACTATATCTTTTAAAAAATAACTTCGAATGGTGGTGAAATCTGCTTTAAAAACAAAATGATAAGATTTTCAAAGACTGAATTTCAGAGACTAGGGACCAGAGTAGATCCTAGGTGCCTAGTTGCCTGATGAGGATTTGAGCCTAAATTCCCAGGTTATGAATGTTCAACGCACCTGATACATAATTTTGATAGGACTTGATCTAATAACACAAAAGATACTGAAAGACTGCCACCAACTCCAGCAGTCTTTGAATAAGATACTGGAATGAGGAACAGAATGTTTTGTCGTGCTGATGCTTTATATAAATTTTAATTCATTATCATGATTACAAAGACTATCCTTTTTTTCCAGTTGCCTATTGTGTAAATATCTCAAAACCCTGTGGGGTTGAGATGTCTTGCCCTGTTTCATGTTCAGTGTTCATTTTCACTTCAATTATTTCTTACTTGCTTTATCTACACTTATAATCTGCCCATTCCTCCCACTTAACATATCCTTTGAACTTTTCAAATGCCTTCTGCTTCTTCTTATTATCTTTGCTTAACCATATCCTTGTCTCTGTCGTCCTATTTTTGATACTTTCTACTGGGATGAATATAGTTGGTATCCATCCTCTATATCTGCCAATTAGATACAGAACTTCAGACTTTTTTTTTTTTCTTCATAATGGTAGAATTTCTGCAGTGCTGTTGATATCATTTCACTTCCTGCAAATTATTCCATATATTAGATTCTCCAAACCAGTCCTGAAAAAAGAGAAAAAAAAAGTTACATTAACTTCTGAGATTCTATTTTAGCATACACCCAGAGGAATATTTCATATCTGAATATATTATGATCACTGAAGTAGACCTTGGTTGCTCAACTTTTTCTGGTTTATATGTCATACTATGGCTTATTATAAGAGACCAACTGCAGAATAGATTCTGATTGCACTTGCTTCTAAGTACAACTGATAAAGATGGTGTACAGAGCTGATGACCACACTGTTCCTTTCTGACCCTCCAGGTCAATCATCAGCAAAAGAGCTGAGATTTATCTTTAATGAATGTTCAGCTGGAGAAAGAGGAAGCTGGAGATGGAGAAGGAAAATGAACAAGCATATGTAATGAAATTATTCATGCTTTATTTTTTCTGCATCTTTTTTAGAAATCTAGATGCCATAAGTGACTTACATAATCTATTGCCAACATTTATTCTTATTTCATTTATCTCCATAGTGGTAGTGAAGCTGCTTATATCATTTGTATCTTCAGGCATAGTTCTTCCCTCTCATATTACTTTAATCAATCATTGTTAGCTTATGTATAGTGAATATTATTGCTACTGTTTTGTGGTGTGTCAGTCATTCATGCCAAACAGACCAGCTAGCAGCCCCGAAGGACCTCTATAAATGGAAATTCTTCTCTGCAAGCTGTTAAGCTTAAATGAGAGCATGAAAGCCCTTGGATGAACATCATAACCTTCTACAGCGCATGATGCTTTGTTAACAGTGATGTCAGCACTTCACAAGCCAACACATCTCCAGGTGATGCAAAGATCCTGCTCATTGCTGTGTGCATCTGACATATAAAAATAAGCAGCAGTGAACCAGTCTGAGGTCCAGACCTGTGGCAAGACCTTACTTCTCACTTTAAATGGTTGTCCAGGGCACTTTATTGAACAGTTTATGACACATTAATTTAGCATTCAGTATCTTTCGTGTTAGAATGACATGAATTTTCTTTTATATGCATGTTGCTAATAACATGGTAGACACTGACTCTGTGCTAAGAGCTATGTAAGATGCAGCAAAGAACCCCACTGCCCTGTAAAAATAACTCTCTGTCAGACTAAGAAACAAAAAGAAATGGAGGCACAGAACTAAGGCTGATTCAAGATGAAATCTTAATCCACTGAGTCCTCACAAAACCTCTGTGATCCAAAACTGCATTTGTTTCATAGGGCATGGCATCAGAATATGAATGATTGGTTACCAGTACCTTGCTACTATGAGTTACAGCTGTTTGTGTCCTATTTGTTTTGTTAGGCCCTGTTTTGAAGAACCACCTAAATAGTATGCTAATGGTGAGTCTCTGCTGTAGCATAACTGAATAGAAACTGTCATCTGATTCTCCTCTCATGACTCATGTTTGCCCATTTCCTCTTGTGTTAATAGTCTTCAGTGGAAACACTGCAGAGTTTATGCAGATTAATTTTACACCTTAGAATATACTATTCCAGACTCTCAGTGCTGTGTTCTGACTCCAATATTGGCTCTATCTTCTGGGTACATTGTGGGCTTATAGCATATTTCACCATCTGAGAATCTGGCTCTGCAGTTTTATTAATCTCTCTTTGGCAGATTGTGCTGTTGCGTCAAACACTAAACAACAGGGAGGATGTAAATATCAATTTCCACTGTCTCCAATCTCAAAATAATATTTATTTTTATTATGCTGATTCTTCTTAGCTGGTCAGTTATATGATTCAGCAGCAGTGGTGATGTTCTACACTTCCACCTGTTTGCCTTTAGTCTATGGCTACCTAGGGAACAATGGGGAAAATAATGCTCTCGTGAGCCATTCCTTTCACTACGTGTCAAAAAGTAATTTGAATCAAAGAGTCACTAACTTAATTGATGGTGATGGTTCTATCCAAAAAACAACCAAAGAAATTGATGTTGTGCAAATTGCACATATATTGCTCTTGAATTTGTGAGCATATTCTTGTTTGTCTTGACAGCATTTAAATTACCTTTTGGACAGCTCAACACATTACTTAAGATGTGTCTGCATGTGAATTTTTAGCTGCTCACAGGGGCAATAACAGCCTTCCTGTGAAACTAATTCCTGTAACTTCAGTTCATCTCACTGGGGTATTTTGTTTGCTAATTCACTGCACATACCGACCATTGCTTGAGATCTATCGTTTTAACCCCTGTGCCTTTTCAGCAATGCATCATACAGAGATTATGGCGAGACAGTGGTTCCCTCAGTACAGTAAAACTGGGTATGATTAACAAGGATCCTGTAAAGTGCCTGGAAAGGACACACACTCTTTCAGAGGCTTGTCAAAGATATTTAGACATGATTTGATCTCAGCTAATTTTAAACACATAGATGAGTTACCTGAAGTCAGACTGTAGTTGCATGCTGTAGCTGGTGGAGAGAGACAGACAACATTCAAAAGGGATTCACAGCAGTTTGTGAAGATTTTGGGGAACAAGATGTTGGTCTTTGGTATGGAAACAAAAAGGTCTATTTAACCCTCCTTTGCAATGAGTTCACTCACAGCATATTTCTTTAGTAGTAGCTCCAGAAAACAATGAGTGAAATTGCCCATGGCTTGGACAAGTGCACCCTTCGCTGAGTTAACAAGTGGCTGGACGAGCAGGCAGAGAGTGATTGTGAATGCTACCACAGACAGTTGGTGTCTGGTGACCGGTGGTGTCCCCCAGGGATCAGTACTGGGCCCAGATCTATTCAACATGCTGCAGAGGGCCCTGGACAAGCTGAGTCAATGGGCTGAGGCCAATAATATGAGGTTTAACAAGACCAAGTGTAGGATCCTACGCTTTGTCCACAGTAACCCCATGCAGCACTACAGACTGGGGATGAGTGGCTGGAGAGTGGCCTGACAGAGAGGGACCTGGGAGTCCTGGCTCATTACTGGCTGAACATGAGTCAGTGTGCCCAGTGGCACAGAAGGCAATGGCATCTTGGCTTGTATCAGGAATAGTGTGGCCAGCAGGTCTAGGGATGTAATTCTGCCCCTGTACCCAGCACTGGTGAGGCCTCACCTTGAGTACTGTGTGCAGTTCTGGGCTCCTCACTTCCAGAAGGATAGTGAGGGGCTGAAGCGGGTCCACAGGAGAGCAACGAGGCTGGGGAAGGGACTGGAGGGAAAGTCTTATGAGGAGAGGCTGAGGGAGCTGGGGTTGTTCATCTTGGAAAGGAGGAGACTCAGGGGGGACCTCATCACTCTCTACAACAACCTGAAGGGAAGTTGTAGTCAGGTGGGGGTCGGGCTCTTCTCCCAGGCAACTAAAGACAGGACGAGAGGGCATGGCCTGAAGCTGTGCCAGGGGAGGTTTAGGTTGGATCTTAGGAAGGACTTTGTCATGGAAGGGATGATAGAACACTGGAATGGACTGCCTAGGGAGGTGATGGAGTTGCCATACCTGGAGGTGTTTAAGGAAAGATTGGATGTGGTGCTTAGTGACACAGTCTAGCTGATGTCATGGTGCTGGGTCATAGGCTGGACTTGATGGCCTTGGAGGTCTATTCCAGCCTCAGTAATCCTCTGGTTCTGAGATTATTCCCTATGGAATTTCTAAACCAAAAATACTGATTTCAGAAATAATTGAGGATGCCTATAGTTCTTGCTGTGTTTGCCAATGAAGCAGTACAAAATCCAGCAACAAGAAGATGCTATTAAATACCTGATTCTTAACTTACCCTAAAAATAAGAGCAATTCCTGGTTTTCATACAGCATGTTTCTGTCAGTGCTTAATTCTGCTCCTTCCACAGATGCTTCTTTAGCTTTCTTCAAGTGCTTCTTCAAGTAATTGGAAACAATTTGTTTTCATTTAACTGTTTTTGCCAAACTTCAACACTAACTTTTTGACTCCTGGCTTTGTCCAAAATGATGTTGTATTGTATTGGGTCAGAACCTGTGCCATATCAACAAACAGAACAAGCATAATTTGTATTCTCACATCAAGCCTGCTAAATAATCTTCTTTATTACCTATTTCACTTCCTAACATATGAAGTTTCCTATTTTCAGGAAGCTTGATTAGTGTGAAGAATTTAAACAGATGTTAACAAGCTGCTCTTTACCTAGAAAGTTTCCTAAAACATTGAAACGAAGCCATGGAATCATAGAATAGAATCATAGAATGCCCTGGGTTGGAAGTGACCTCCAAAGGTCATCTAGTCCAAACCCCCTGCAGTAAGCAGGGACATCCTCAGCTAGGTCAGATCAAACGTCAAAAGTACAAAAACCTCAATGAATTTCTTCATAATATCTGTATTCTCCATTCTCTTCAGGGTCAAACCAGCAGTTCCTCACCCAGAGCACTTAGCCAAAACTGGGACATCCATAAATGCAGCCCTATAATGGAAACTTGCACTTGTCAAACAGTATTTTTTATTTAATTTCCATTGCAGATGGAATTGATCAATGCCAGCAGGGAGAACCTGGTGCACCAGGTACTCCTGGACTTCCAGGAAGAGACGGATTTCCAGGGGAGATGGGAGAGAAAGGTAATACTATTTTAAAGTGATTGCTTTTTAATGCTCTGTACCCTGGAGGCTGAGTATGTAAAGAGGCTGAACAAGTTAGGCTGGATCTGGAGAAAGTGTTCTTAAAGTTAGTTAAATAGTTTATGGACATGGAAGATGTTTCTTGAGTCTCTGGTGAGTAAAACATGGTATTGTGTATTGAGTTGTGTGACACTGTGCATTGCTGTAAAATGATAAAGGATGATGCAGGGTGAAAAGATAAGCTGGGAAGAAAGAAAGGGCTGAGTTTAGCCCCATTTCATGTAAATTGGACTGTTCATGGCAATTTAAGATGTGAATTCTGAGATGAAGGATTAGAGAGGGGAAGATGAGTTGGGAATGAAAATGGTTTATGAATCATTGCCATGAGTATAATTGAAGCTAAAATTGTAACACCTATAAATAGGACTGTCAACCATGCATTTTAGCACCATCAACTAAGTGGACATATAAAAAAATGAGCTGCACTCATTTGCACAATGGCTGATCCTTCCTAAGCATTCTGCTCACTGCTTTTCTAAAACTGCAAAATTACCGTGACTATAGGACTTCTTTTTCTGCTTTAATCTTTTTATTTCTTCTATACCCAGTGTATCTTTATTCTCTTCTTTTTGATCCTCTTCAGCCTGGTTCCTTTTAACTGTTCTGTTAAATATTATCCCTGGGATAAGACTTAAGTTGATTTTCATGCCATTCCTATAAAAATTTTAAAGAATTTTGATTATCAGTTTGCTGATAAATTCTCTTTGAAGCGTGTAGTGAGGAGTAGCACATTTATTTTTATTCTTTCAATGTGAAGTGTATTAAATTGACATTTGCCCCTGAATCCACCTGCTTGCAGTTGTCTTAAATCTTTCCATTGCTATTCATTAGTTTTGCTGGGTTTGGTTTTTTTCAGGTGACAAAGGTGAAGCCTGTGCCTTATGTGATAAAGTAGGACCTCCTGGACTTCCAGGACCACAAGGGCCACCAGGCCCAGCAGGTAAGAACTCATTAAGTACTTAAGAATTAGCTAGGTAAGCTAGAATATAAAAATGCAGCAGATACGATAAAATTAATTACTTTTCATCCCACTAATCAATTTGTTTGTAAAACTAATGAAAGGAGGATGAAACATTCCTATTTTGAACTGATTCCAAATTTCCGATGCAATCAACAAGAATTACCAAGGAAGCAGAAACTGGCCACAGTGCAGGGTCTTTGCAAACTGTGGCCCAAATGTTGTCACAAAAAATTGTGAAAGTGAATAATGTATGAAGCATTTGCCCTATGTGCCCAGGCTTGGCAGTGGCCCATACATATGTTCCCAATCCTAGCATTAAATTCTGTGGCCAGAAAACCCAATTATTTTTCTGCTACTATATGAGAGAAATGCCACATGCAAACAGTGATATACGTAATGTTTATCCTAGTGGCTGCTAAGAAAAATAAGTGTGGTTTAGGTAGTTTCAAGACAGCAGTGGTTACGTGGTAGATCTAAACAGTAAAGTGAATTATTCCTAAGTCAAGTGGATCATCATCAGCTTCTGAGTTTGTGAATGCAGACACATATAGCACATGAATCCAGACAACTTCACTGACTTTAGTAGCATTATGTTGATATAAGTGGGTATGGACTGAGACACTTCGAGAAGAATCACAAAGAATTCTCATACAATGAGCTATTTGTAGTAGTATGTAATAAACAGAACTGTATTTTTGTCTCTCTGATAAGGTTTTCCAGGACAATCAGGTTTCAAGGGTGACAGAGGCTTGCCTGGACTTGATGGCCTTCCAGGGGTACCTGTAAGTAACAGCTCCCCAAATGCTATGTGTCCTATGAGACATGTGATCAAAAAGCCATGTGATCATCAGTGTGATTGTGTAATAGTTCTGTTTAAAAAGCAGACCTGTTACATGATAAAATTAAGGAACCATGCCCAGCAAAATAAACCAGGAAGCAGTATGGTTGATCTATGAGAGTAAAATGAGGTGTCAGAAATGGGTTATACTTCTGTTTGCCCATCATATGAACTCAGCAGGATGCACGACCTTCTAGCTGAGCAAGCTAAGCAGTGGAGTTGGGCAAAAAAGTAGGATTTTGCAGGAAACAAATGCAGGTCTTCCCTGACCTTGTGAAACATTCCAGTAACTCTTTGCTGTTGTGTACATATATATTGAGAGACAGTGCCATCTAGTGTAGTGTAACCAATCTAAGATAAGCAAGCAACATGCTTTGGCAGTTTGTCTGAATGTTGGGAAGTGTGTGCAGTATATTCCATAAAACATAATTAGTTAACAGGAAAGCTAAGTAGTTTTGAAGAAATAAGCAAAGGCTTTGAAAGTGGATGGTAACCTTATAACACAATCACTTGTAAATTACGTTCATGAAGTGCAACACTACTCTTAATAAGTAAGGCTGGGTATCGGAAGCAGAGCATCCATAAGCTTAGCACTTGTCTAACATGTAGCACAAACTACTCCTAGGTGAACGCTGTACTAGCACAACTACATTTGATCTTATCAGAGTTCACTTGAGTGTCCTTATGTACACTGTGGTATGCTGTCAAGACCTACCTTAGCATACACATTCCTGTTGTATAACATGGATTTTAACACCATTGGTAATGTAAGTAGATTGAGTTCATCAGAATCTTGCCAGATGTTTTTTCCCAAAGCCATTTTCTCCTTCCAGTTGATCACTTTTGGTAACATAACTTCTCAGTGACATTCATGTGCACTAGCTGTAACACACACACTGGAATTAAGCCAGCTCCCTCTATCACCAGTGGAGAGAGAGAGGCACCTTCAGAAGTTAAGCCAACCCACTTGTATGAATTCCTTACTGAAGGAATTTTTTTCTCTCCTTTGAGTATCAATGAAGCCTAGATGCCCGAATTCAGCCAGCAGAAGTTAGCTAGGATGGAGTCCATTCTTTGTTTCCATCATGATTAATAAGATGGTATTACTCAGCAACCGAATTTACTGTAATAGCAATGGGATCCATGAAAGAAACAGTGGAGAAAAATAAAAGACGTGCTAATGTATTTAAGCTTTTTTCATGTCTGGCATGTGTTCTCAGCACATGTTTTGCCACACCTTTATGTTTTTGTTTTATTGCCTCTTTAAGTTCTGATCTTGTCTTTCATCAGACAAGGACTGTCTGCAGTTCTGAGTGCTTTTAAGCTTTTTTGCTCCACAGAGTTCAGCCAGGTGGTGATCCAGCATATAGTTTAGCTTGGAAAAACTACATAGAGGGCAGCCTTACAAGCTTGAATTGTTTAGAGACATGACAGAGCATCAAAGTCGGACATGGGACCCACCAAAGATAATGGAAAGATGGTTCTGGTTCAAGTGGAGGGCACACATCAGCCATAAGCAGTGGACATTGCCGATGAAGTTTGTGCTTCATTACCCTCTGATTCACTTAAAATAAGAGAGACTGTTCTTATGGGAGAAGTTCATCTAAGTCCTAGAAAATCTGCAGGGAATAATTGGAATTCTAGAAATTCTATAGGTATATTATTAGGTAGAAAATTTCTTCCCAGGAGAGCTTACAAAACTGTTTTCTGAGTGTGTGTGTGTAGTATTCTGATAGTACCAACTGGCTGTGATGGTTAATTTTACAAAATCAATGACCATTAGTAATGAAGGGAAACATATATTTGTGTCAGCTAAATGTCATAAATAAACTACCCAGGGAGAAACTGTTAGCCTTCAGTTAAACTTAGCTCTTATGCAAATAAGGTTTTTTTGCATAAGACAAATAATTTAATTTTGTAGATGATCTGCATACTTGAGTAATATTATAGTTTATTTAAGAGGTTTTAAAAGAAAGAAAATCGGGGTGGGGTTTGTATAAGCAATTTAAACCTCTAAGTTCCGATGAGTTTGCCTTTGCATACTGGAAGTGTGTTATTTTCCTGTATTAGTACTGCTTTTATTGTAAACTGTCATGAAAATGTAGGCATACTTCTGTTGCATTTGTGCATCATTAATTTCTGAAGATTTGCTTTCTTTTGTATCAGTTGAAGGGTCAGTAGGGCACCTGATGACATCTAAATTTGTGAAATTTCAGGGGCCCCCCGGCACTCCAGGACTTATGGGCAGCCCTGGGGCAAAAGGAGAACCAGGAGATTTTTCTTACGATTCTATCCTGAAAGGTGAAAAGGGAGATCCTGGTTTCCCAGGACAACCAGGTATTCCTGGAAGAGAAGGAAGACCAGGAAAAGATGGATTGCCAGGTGCCCCGGGTCCAAAAGGAGTAGCGGTATGGTGTTTACATATGTTTACATATTGTCCTACTTTGTGTTTGTTTATGTTTATATACTGTCCTATACCTTCTGTCTTTCAGATTAGAATTCACATACCTTTATATCCTATACATGCTTAATGATTATTGGCCTCATTCATTGTTCTACATCTTGTCCTTACCTTGAGTAGTTTATTCTTCCTCAGAGCTTCCTTTCTTCAGTTTCCACTTGGAACTAGTGAGGAAGACAGTCCTTCAACTACGGACTATTTCAGAGTTAGATTTTGACCGCTTCTTTTAACATGTCATACAAATAAGTGATCTGACTTGGGTGTATTCAGCATGGCTTACTGCTCTCAGGACTATAGGACAAGGTTACTTCTCCCCAAAGTTGCGGTCATGGACAATAGTTGTATGCCTTTCTCCCTTTCTCCCAGCTTCATAGTGAGAACTAGTGTGGATAATATAGCTGATATCTGGAGATGCTTAAAGGAGCTATCCGAGTAGAGATTGTGAAGACAAGATTCAGCTATGTTCTAGCACAGTTCTCTTCTTCTGGTAACTAATGCTTCCAGGTCTTGCCGTGATAGAGTTCAGCTGACATGGATGTGGAGCTGAATGTGAAGCTCACATCTGCTCCCAGATCCACCACTGGGAACATAGCCTACATGCTCCAGTTAGCTGCACTGCACACTAGGTATGATTTCCATGTGCAGCTCCATGTGGAACACAGTTCTAACTCCACTGAACTTAGTGATAAAAATTCTGTATTCTTCATCATTACAGATACCTGTGCTAAATCCAAGTTACAAAATATTCAGAGAGAGCGGATGACGTGTTCTGTCTTGCCAATTAGGGTACAACTGGCTTGAAAGGAGAACGTGGTCCCCCTGGCCAGCCTGGATTCCCTGGAGTACGTGGTGAACGAGGCTTTCCTGGCCCTCCTGGGATAGGTACTGCAGGGTTACCTGGTGACAAAGGAGACAGAGGCTTTGCTGGAACCCCGGGTTTACCAGGCCTTCCAGGTAATGCCATAGTATGCTTTAAAAAAATATAAAGAAGTGCCCTTGAAGTGGTACAATTCAGAGGATCACTGGAATTTAAGATTGAAATAAAAAGGCTTTCTGATTTAAATCCATGTTTGCTTTCAACAATATAACTGCACATCTCTAAGGGCGGTTCTCTTGAAGAGTTTGTTAGTCCAGACAGGATGGTTTAGCTTTATCCTGGTTTTTTTATGAATCTTCTACAAAAAAACTTTATAACAAGTTGGTTGTAACAGTATGGATGGACTAATTTTGCTGGCTACATGAAATTCCCCTGTTTAATTTCACCAGTTCTTGTACTTAATGCATCTTTACATTCACAGGAGCAAAGGGTGAAGCAGGGCGAACTGTACCACTTCCCGGACCTCCTGGGGCAGATGGCCTTCCTGGACCACCTGGTTTTCCTGGGCCCCAAGGTACAGTAGCCTAATAATCTTTGTCTGATGATATCAATAGCTCTGTTCCCCAGAAGCTAGCTTTTAGATTAACATTCGTCTCGTTTTCACTTGCAAGGTGACAAGGGGAATCCAGGGCTTCCAGGTAGACCCGGCCTGCCAGGAGAAAAAGGTGCTGTTGGGCAGCCAGGTATAGGGTTCCCTGGACCTCCAGGACCCAAAGGTAAGGTAAAGCTGTCCACCTAACAGAGCTGGTGTAACTAGAACATGGATGGAGGCCTGCACTTCAATCCAGCCATGGCTGCATGAGATTTGGGAGGTGCAGCGAAAGAATCTCTCTTGCAGAAGTCCACAAGCACTGCAATAAGCATACTTTCAATGTACACGCAGTGATGTGGTGACAGTGTTAAAGCTACTGCTAGAATAGAAAGTGATGCAGTACAACATCTTACATTCTTACATTGCTGCAACTGAGGTTGCTCAGAGATGAGGTGTCCTTTCTGAGAGAGGAAGCACTCTGTGTGTGTTCGGTCCAAAAAACCATCCTGACATAACTATAACATTTTGGGGCCAGAGCTAGCAGCTCTGCTGTGTCTCAGGTGACTGAGAGTGTTTTGTTTAGAATAACAGCATACTCAGCATGGTCATTGTCAGGGTATGCACACAGCTCAGAGGGATTCTCAGTGTTAGTATTCTAGTTTTGGATTTTTGGGAGATGTATTTCATAGTGCTACACTCATTTAGAACTAGATGATTGAACTTTCAACAGACATCTCCGTCCTCAAAATTCTTGAGTGCCTTCATAATTATTTCATTGATTATGGTTCCACACACCAGTGAAGTGGGAGGGTCAGAAAGACTTTGTAAGTAGAAAGGACAAATCCCTGTGACCATCTCTTGTTCCTCTGAGACTGGTGTGGGACAAATGTGAACAAAGAGGACCATTGCATTTGGAAAAGAGCTGTATGGTCTTTGATGCCAGTAAGAAAGGAATAACATGTCAAAGACATTTCTTTCAATGACCCTTCCTTGAATTCAACTCTGCCCAATAACTTTCCTGGGGATTAGCCTAAAAGCTGGATTTCCCACTCCCTGAGACATCTGTCTGAGACAGGAGCTTCATCTCAATTTATTGACTGTGTACTGGTGTTGAATGAGCACTCTCTTTAAGTGATTTGCAGAATGTTGTAGGTCTTCTTCCCCGCATTCCCAAGGCACACTGCATGGGCCAGCTGTAGTATAGAAACCTTCTGTGTGCAACCCACAGGGCGACATGTAGGACATGTCACCCAACATACACCGAACAAAAGATGTTGTTTCACAGATGAATTTTGTTGTGCATCCCTCAGTCTGATGCCACACACATTAAGTTGCCTTTTCTGACAAAGACCTTGGGAACCCAGTTTTTCAGAAAGGATGTTTCTCAGTGATATGAACCCAGAAGACTATTCATTTAAGAGGAGACACTCAGCATTTATAACTTCTGTGTAGTTGTTTCTCATCAGAAGCAAAAGGCTGCATGGAGCTCAGTGTTTGAGCATCTGTTGACATGTTTGGGTGCTGGCATCTCTAGAAACATAACATAAAAGACAACAGGGACCTTTATAAACATGTCCCTATGAGGGTGTGAATAGTTCAGTTAGAGGCTTAAAGAAACAGCAGAGGACACTTAACAGGCACAGACAGTAATGATGTGAGTTTTGTTTTGTTTTGTTTTATAGGTTTCCAAGGTCAGCCTGGCTCGCCTGGTCTGCCAGGGACTCCAGGAACCCCTGGCTTGGATGGTTTGCCAGGTGTACCAGGTTTACAAGGTCAAAAAGTAGGTATCAGATGCTGATACTATTATCTGTGACTGCCCATGTTAACAGGACTGGGTGCAAAGATCTTGCTCATTAAAAAGAAAAAAATGGACAAACTGTCCTTCATCTTAAGTTTTCCGTTATGCGCGCAAAGGAACAAAGTAGTAGATGCATGAGTTCTTGACATTAATGCTAGAGGGCTTACAGCTCTCCCCTCAAGTAATTTAAATAGGACTATGAAGATTAGGGGACTAGAACATCTCTCTAATGAAGAAAGGCTGAGGGAGTTGTGTCTTTTTAGTCTGGAGGAGACAATACTAAGCGGGAATCTTATAAATGCTTATGAATACTTAAAGGATGGGTCTCAGAAGGATAGGACCAGTCTTTTTCAGTGGTGCATTGTGACAGTACAAGAAGTAGTGGACATAAACTTGAACATAGGAAGTTCCATCTAAACATGAGGAGGAGGAACTTCTTTACTTTGAGGGTGATGGAGCACTGGAACAGGCTGCCCAGGGAGATTGTGGAGTCTCCATCTCTGGAGACATTCAAAACCTGCCCGGATGTGTTCCTGTGCAACCTTCTTTATGTGAACCTGCCATAGAAGCAGGGTTGAATGAGATCATCTCCAGAGGTCCCTTCCAGCCCCTATCATTCTGTGATTCTGTGAAATAGTCTCTGAGTGATTTAAATAGTCACTGGATGAAGTTTCTGTTTTGATGTGTTGATTCCCAGTCTATTGTTTTCTTTGGCTAGGGTGAACCTGGTGTAGGTCTCCCTGGCCCTAAGGGATTGCCAGGCCCCCCAGGCCCAGCTGGCATCCCTGGAGAAAAGGGAAGTCCAGGACTGCCTGGCTTACGTGGCGAGCAAGGCTTTCCGGGCATACCTGGACAGCAAGGATTCAGAGGTAACATCACTGGAAAAATACTGCTCTGTATTTCTATTTCTCTTTTGGAGTCATGCTCCCATAGATGCATCAAAAAGTCTATTCACCACTGAGATATCCTACTGGTATCTCAGGGTATTTCCCTTTTTCCTTCCCCTCATTTTCTCCTACTAAACATCAGTAGCAAATTCTGGCAGCAAAGAGCAGCCCGCCCTTCACACCCAGGCAGGAGGTTTTAACAGAAGCTGAAGTGAGGTCTTGTTGGCCAAGTGCTACCACAGCACCATCTCTATCATCTTCAGCAAGCAAGAGCTGAAATAACATTGGGGGTCTATGTCTCCGTCACTCCACAGGTGACCCTGGCCTCCCAGGACAGCAAGGCTTGCGGGGCCCTCCAGGTGCACCAGGGCTGGGCCCGCAGGGATTGCCAGGACCCGCTGGGCAGCCAGGACCCCAGGGACCTCCAGGTGAGAGGAACATCATCCCATGACAGTGCTTAGGAGCAGACTTTTGGCATAAATGGTATTGGTGTTGGTAAAAAGTGTTGCCTGTGAACTGCTTTGTGGTGTGAGGTCGGTGGGAGTGCAGCGCGGGTATGTCAGTGAACCTCCTCCGCCTGGTCCAGAATGCTTGGTGAGGTCTCCAGAGAAAACACCTGCCGTCTTCATTGGTCTCCTCAGTTAATCAATGGGTATTATATAGAGGATCGAAGCCTCACTTAGAAAACGAGGACTATTTCTGCTCTCTGGCTTTGAGTCTTCATTATTCATGCTATGTAATTTCTGAACCACATGTAGACATCATCAGATATTCTTGTTAACAGTGTTACCCATGCTCTGTTAGGGACTAATACTGTATCTTCTGTTTTTCCTAGGATTTCCTGGAGCAAAAGGAGAAAGGGGTTTCCCTGGTATCCCAGGTCTAGATATGCCAGGACCAAAAGGGGATAAAGGCAGCCAGGGCCAGCCTGGAGTACCAGGCTCTGTGGGGCTACCCGGTCCGCCAGGTCCTCAGGGGGCTGTTGGACTGAAAGGATCGTCAGGTAAGTGACTTTTTCCTTGGAAACTGGCTTCTTTGACAACTGTTTTAATTACGTTATCGTAACATGCCCTTTTACGCAGTTAGGAATTGATCCATCAAAGAGCCCAAGCTTGGGAAAACACACAGGCTGATGCCAGTAAAGCAGCTGTGTGCATAAGTAATTGAACTACTACTTAAGTCCTTTGGTGGATGAAATCCAGCAACTTGCAGGAACTAGCCTTTAGCCTATAATAATGAAAGGAGATTATCCTGCACAGTTTCAGTGACAGAATGTGGTTTTAATAATGCCTTTGTTAATTACAGCATTGTTTATTGTAATAGGAAGTTTTAAGAATCTGTCAAAAACCCATTACAAACTGTTGTATTCTGGCTTTCATAACACTATTTGTATTATTTTCTCTATCAGTCTGTTTTAGATTAATCACCTCCTTTGTCCCTTTTTTCCTTAAGCAGAGTAATTCCTAATATGATAGGGAGTAAATAAATCAGTTTCATGTACTTCTTTACACTGCTTGTTTTTTTTTCTGGTATTCACTCTTATACTTTGTTTTCAGGACCCAAAGGGGAAATGGGAGTTATGGGAACTCCTGGATTGCCAGGAACTCCTGGACCAGTTGGAGATCGAGGTTTGCCTGGTGAAAAAGGTAAGAGAGAGATTTTCTCAACATCAAAATTGTAAAATCCTTTATCTCAGAAGAAGACAAGTCTGGAAATAACAGAATCACGTAATTGTCACAGTTGGAAAAGACCTTTAAAATCAGCACAGCCAACCATCAAAAAAAAACAAACCAAAAAAAAAAACCCAACAACAGAAAACCAAACCAAACCAAAAAAACAAAAGCACCTCACCATTCCACTAGAGCACACCCTGAAGTGCCTCATCTACAAGTTTTTTAAACACCTTCAGGGATGGTGACTCCACCACCTCCCTGGGCAGCCTGTTCCAGTACCTGACTACCCTTTCGGTAAAGAAATTCTTCCTAATATCTATTTGAAAACTCCCCCGGTGCGACTTCAGGCCATTTCCTCTAGTCCTGTTGTTATTTACTTGGGAGAAGAGGCTGCACCCACCTCACTACAACCTCCTTTCAAGGAGTTGTAGAAAGCGATAAAGTCTCCCCTCAGCCTCCTCTTCTCCAAACTAATTCCCAGTTCCCTCAGCCTCTCTCACAGGCCTTGTTCTCCAGACCCTTCACCAGCTTGGCTGCCCTTCTCTGAACTCCCTCCAGCAACTCAATGTCTTTCTTGTGGTGAGAGGCCCAGAACTGAACACAGTACTCGAGGTGTGGCCTCAGCAGTGCTGAGTACAAGGGCACGAACACTTCCCTTCTCCTGCTGGACACACTATTTTTGATACAGGTCACTTGCCCACCTGGGCACACTGCTGGCTCATATTCATCTGTCTGTCCACCAGCACCCCCAGGTCCTTTTCCACTGGGCAGTTTTCCAGCCACTCTTCCCCAGGCCTGTAGCATTGCCTGGGGTTGTTGTGACTGAAATGCAGGACCTGGCACTTGGCCTTGTTAAACCTCATACAATTGGCCTCATCCCATCGATTCAACCTGTCCACATCTCTTTGCAGAGCCTTCCTGCGCTCCAGCAGACTGACACTCCCACCCAATTTGGTGTCGTCTGCAAACTCACTGAGGAAGCACTCAATGCCCTCGTCTGGATCATTGAAAGATATTGAACAAGACCAGCCCCAAAACTGAGCCCTGGGAGACACCACTGGTGACCAGCCGCCAAGTGGATTTAACTCTCTGGGCTCAGCC
Organism: Chloroceryle amazona; assembly: GCA_027560015.1. Taxonomy (NCBI): domain Eukaryota; kingdom Metazoa; phylum Chordata; class Aves; order Coraciiformes; family Cerylidae; genus Chloroceryle; species Chloroceryle amazona. The sequence goes on along the minus strand of JANHFX010003399.1, from coordinate 54,436 downwards.
ATCCAGACAGTTTTTAACCCAGCGAAGAGTCTACCTGTCCATGCCATGAGCCACCAGCTTCTCTAGGAGAATGCTGTGGGAGATGATGTCAAAGTTTTTACTAAAGTTCAGGTAGACAACATCCACAGACTTTCCCTCGTCCACTAGGCAGGTCACCTGGTCATAGAATGAGATCAGGTTGGTCAAGCAGTACCTGCCTTTCCTGTACCCCTGCTGGCTGGGCCTGACTCCAAACATTAGGAGTAAGCTTTGCTCAAGGAATGTTTTATGTCAAGTAGCTTCCCCGTAAATTAGAAATAGTGTTATTTAGAAAACCATATCCTAGGAGCAGTCATGTATTTGGGCATCAAGCCAGAACTTTTGAACTATTCTTCAATGTAAGGGTTCACTGGGTACAAGGACGCTATAGGTATTACTCTTGGAATAATATCTATAAAGATATAAAGAGCTTTCAGGAATCCTTCAAAAATACCCTATATTTTACTGCCAAACTCCTATCCCTGTTGTTTTGAGAGTCTAAAATTAATGGCTGTGAGGTGGGAAGAAAACATCAACTTTTTTGACAGAGTTCGACAGAAGTTCTGGTATAAAAAAACTTCATATGAGATAAATGAGATGTGACAGAGTGTGGTACTTGATGCTCAAAATTTGAATAAATATCTGATTTCATTTGTTGCTGCCTACTAAATATTTTTGCAAAGTTTTATATACCTCTATAATATTCTGTGGTATTCCTTCATAGGTAGCCAAGGTTTCAAAGGTGTAGTTGGACCACAGGGTGATCCTGGTGTCAAAGGAGATAAAGGTGAAGCTGGTCTCCCAGGAAAACCTGGAACGATGGACACCATGGACATGGTTAGTCTCAAAGGCCAAAAGGGAGATCAAGGAGAAAAAGGTAACTTTAGTCACTAACTGTGGATAAATGTCATTAACACTCATATACCATTAAACAGCGATGCTTTGATATAAAGAGCTCTCAGGAATCCTTCAAAAGCAATGCTTTGCTCAGATGTATTTTAGTTTTAGATAACCAGTTTTAAAATAAGATTAAAGAATTTCACACAGCAAATGCAGATATTTTTCCAGTATCTTTCAGTTCCTTAGAAACAAAGGTTAATCACAGAGACAAAGGTTTTAGATGGATGGAAGAGGTTCAATTTGCCCTTATAAAGTCCATTTTACCTCTTTTATCAGAAGACTCTCTCAAAAGAAAAGCAATTTAAAAAGAAAAGCAATTTTAAAAGCAGAAACTAGAGCTTGCCAGAAGAGAAAAGCTGTCTTTCATATGTAGTGGAAACTCTGTTGTGGCTGTGAAGACCAACTGATACTATAAGAAAAAGTGGGCAGCCTTTTTTGGCACGTGTTTCTTGTGACCTGAAGAAATTTCAGGAAAGAAACACCCGTGTGCCACTGATACCAAAGATCAACATATCAATTTGGAAACAACTGGAAATATGCAGGAGAAAGGCAATCAGCTTTCTATTTAGAAATGTAATGATGGCAAAGATATTAGGGTTTTTTTGACAATTCTTCATGGATTTTTATTTTTACTAGTACATGAAAATTTAATTAAGATCTGCCCTGTTTTTCAAAGAAAACATGATGTATATTTTATATATTTTTATTATTTGTCCTTTTTTTATTATGATTTACTTTTTATTAAAAAATCCCATACAAGTCTTTAAATAAATTACTGGTTTAGTTAAAAGAGAAGTGTAGGTGTTAGAAGGGAGCTACCAAGATCACATTTTCTTCCATTTCCCTCAACCAAATGCCTCAGGCTTTCAAGGTATATCACATTTTCTGGAATAATTATCATTCTTGTTACCCTTTCTGGCTTCTCCCCAGTTTGGCTTCATCCTTCTTAGAGTGCACTTTGCTGAAACAAGTGAAGGAACTCAGACCCACGCTGGTTACATGCATATAAAGAAGCTTTTTGCTGAGAAATTCAGATGGTTAATTTCTTTGGTTTCTAACTTCTTCATCTCTCCAGCACTATTAATGCACGCTTGCAAATTCACATGCTCTGCCTTTTACTGACCACACACAGTCTACAGATTGGCCTGATTCACACAGCCTGGAAGGGTAGGTTTCAAACAGACCCAGCCTGCAAATTTTTGCTGCTATTCTGCCGATCTCATTGCCTTCAGCCCAAAGATACTAACAGAGAAAAATCACCTAGTTATACTCCATAACTTTTCTGCTCTGTTAGCTGCCTTCATCTCTCTAGGCATGAATATCATGTTGTAAATGTAATGTTTTAAAAAGCTTCCATACAAACTTCGTAGAAAAGGTACAATATATTTATGTATGATTGTCAGTCATGTTTAATGGAAAAAAAAAAAAAAGTGTTTGGACATATTGGGATGTTTTTCATAAAATACACTCACTTACAAACATTCAGCGAGCTATCTTCAGGGACCTATTGTCCTGCACCTATATGCAACACTAGCAGAAAAGGGTATGACCAAAAAGCTTGGACCTTACATCTGGAGAAGAGGCACACCGCAGAGTAAGAGGTTGAGCCTTCTGGAATGATGCAGATGCTTTAACATTAGATAGAACTGAGGAAACAGCAAATATCTGGCTGTGAACTGGTTGTTCACATGGACCTTTTCAGACAGCAGAACAGTCAAAGCAGTCATTTCTGTTAACACTTCGTATTGCCTGGCACTTCTGAAGTAACTTATTAACACAAACGTGTTTGTTTGCAATTTCTTTTGAAGATATACCCTGTCTTGTAATTTTCACAGACACCTGTAAAATTTTAATAGTTTGCAGCCTTTAATCAGCCTTGGTTTGGTGGATGGAGAGTTGTGTTGTACTCAAGTGTGACTCTACTGTACAATGTATGAATCTTGAATTCAAACATTTACTTGTTTACCAAAGAGAAGCAGCAGTGATAAGAAGTTAACTAGAAGGATTATTATAGGGCATTAGAATAAATTTTGATAAAACTTATCTCACTGTGTCTGTTTTCTTGGTGTCCAGGGGACCATGGAGCAACAGGAGAAAAAGGGTTACGTGGGGAATATGGAGAACCAGGAATTCCAGGGAAGGATGGTGAACCTGGTACTCCAGGACATCCAGGTATGTTTGAAGCTAGCAACAGAGAAATCGTTCACTGAGTTTTTTAAATCTCATTAACTAATAAGACTCTTAACTTCTCTGCTGTCTGTAGGACCAAAAGGTGATCAGGGCCCTCCAGGGTACCCAGGTGATCCAGGAGTTCCAGGACAAAAAGGATCAGTTGGTGAAATGGGTTTGCCAGGTACTGATTGCTGGAAATTCCTTATTATTGTGTTCCTCAAGTTAATGCAGAACTTTATAAGAGAACTGTATGGAATATACAGATCTACTAAACAGTTGCACTATTTGCACTGTCTGAACTTTAGGCTTTTGGGACATTGCTATCTCAATCCCATTGTGTTGTACAAATACTAGGATGGTTTCCTAAGTTTTTTCCTAAACTGGATGTGTAGGATTTGAGTGTTTGTTTCCAGCAGGCAGTTTTTAAAGTGATACATGTTTGTCTGTCTCTGTCTTTGCTACTGTTTGAAATGCATTAAGCTTCTTGTGTATATTCCCCCTTCTAAAAGTTTGGTGAGTTGCTGTGTACTGCATTTTAATTACAAAATGTAGTGATGTGGGAAGAGTGTTGTTGTGGAGGGGATTGGTAAAGAGTAGAAAGGAGAAGAATATGTATCTAAACATGGAAACTTTGTCTCCATCAGATGGCCTTGTGCTTAGCATATTTAGGAAATCAAAGGTGACAGACTGTAATGGTGAAAAGGGACAGAAAAAAATGCTACAGTTGCCACTTTGGTTGTGCTAGAAATTATTCAAATCAGCATAAACTTCTACTCAAATAATTTTAGGAAGAGATCTGTTTACTCCAAATCCAAGGTTATGACCTTCTCTTTCATGAGGGGAGCTTATCTTCCCAGAAAATGTCCCATTTAGAAAGTGAATCTCCGAAGTTAATTTAGTAGCTATTTTAGTGAGTTACATTGCTTTTCTAACTCTGAATAGCTAAGGCGACACTGAAAAATGATTGTCAACACTGCTAGGTTACCACTAGTTCAGATAATACCCATTTTTCCTTTTCTCTTACTAGGAACACCTGGAGAAAAGGGTCTGCAGGGAATACCAGGTTCACCAGGCACACCAGGGTTCCCTGGACAAAAAGGTGAAAAAGGAGACAAAGGAGCACCGGGTTTTCCTGGAATTGGCTTTCCAGGCTCTCCTGGTGAGAAGGTATTTACACCCCTAAAGATTTAATTGTCTGTCTCTACAAAGTACCTCAGTTGAAAAGATGCTGTTGGCCTTTAAGCTATTTTATTATATTTTCTGCTGCTTTCATTTAAATACCAGATGAGAATTTGAAAGGTGTGCATATGCACAGGTTTAGATGCATTCTGTTTGATGGGACCATTACCTCCAGGGATCTTACTTATTCTGTCTCTTCCGAATAGGCTAATTTACAGTGCTAGAAATGTGGGGGAGGGAAAGAACTTTCACAAATACTAAGTAAATAAAGCAAAAGGTCTTCTTACAAACAGAGCAAATAATCACACTGAAACAGTGTTTCTGTAGTTTTACAGAGATAAGGGAAGCTGAACAAAACCTATGCAAAGATTAGATATTACTGAAAAGAGAACTGTATTAATATTGTCTGTAAAGTTAATTTAATCTCTAATAGGATTCTCATTTGTTTCACTTTCCTTTTCCTAGCTATACAATGACAGTAATCATGAATTTATAAGTGAAAATTGTAAAAATAAGACTTACTAATCTGGTTGCAAACTTGCTGAAGACTTAAAAAAAGATGTTTTGAAGATGATTAAGTGTAGTAAGTAAGTTAAAAGGCTAATTTGGAAAAGACTTTGTAAAATCTGTCATTAAAATGGATAGAGAACTACTCACTGTCATATGTGGGTATTAGCAATTGCTAGAGAAGTCAATAATTCCAATAGTGGAATTTAATGCCAAATTTAATCCTAAATGACTTTGTTTCTAAGCAGAAAAAGAATGAAATTCTTTATAAGTCTGATGGATAAGAGGGGTGACATCTACCATTGCAAACACAGAAGCTGATTTGGAATTAATGTGTGGATTTTATAATGTGTGCTGCTTTTTCTAGGGAGAACCAGGAAGAACGGGTAGTCCAGGTTTATCTGGAGATAAAGGTGAAAAGGGTAGTGCAGGAATTCCTGGAATGCCGGGTGCCCCAGGTCCCAAAGGATCCCCTGGCATGGCAGGTTTTCCAGGCAAGTGTTTATTCTTTCATGAAACAGAAATTGCAGTGAAAAAATAATGTGAAACTTACCCCAGATAACCTACATGTAAACCCTCCCATGTCTTCTTCCTTTCTTTAGGGAGCCCCGGCCGCCATGGAGAAAAGGGTGAAAAAGGACTTCCTGGCTTAAGTGGCATTCCAGGTTTAAAAGGAGAACCAGGTAGAAAAGAAATAGAAAACATCAAATGCTACTTAAAGTATTGTTCACCTCCAGGCAGTGGCTAAAACAAATACCGTGGCATTTTGCATTCATTTCGGCTCAGATATTTCCTGATACATTTGTTCATTTCATAAGCAAAAAAGGCAGTGCTGTTTCCCAGGTAAATCGAAGTCAGTGTATTGTGGGACTAGTACTTCTTCTGCACTGTTTGTGGAAGAGATTTGACCACCTTCCGCAAGACTGATTGTTGCTATATGCAGTAGTACTTCTGGTTTTTCTGAGTTCATTTGAAAACGATAAAGCTGATCCATGGGCCCAAATCTGAATCACCACATTAGCATCACTACACAGATGTTAAAGGGGAAATAGAGTAGGGAGGAGGGTATGTCCATTGCTATTACGAGTATAACAACATTTTTGAACTTGGAGCCTTGTGTCCTTAGTTTTCTGGCTGCAGGACACATCATGTCATTGGACAATGGGCTGTGCTATTCACAGGTCTTTGCTGGAGTTCCTGCACTCTGATCTCACTCAGATTCATGATAATCAGCTATGTCAAAATCTGTAATACTTGAGCCCTGTCTCACACTGATTTAACTCAAAAGTAACATCAGAGGAAAGTCCTGTTGAAGTCATCATGCAGTATTTGTTTGGTCTCTGTGGGAGCAAAAGAATAAGTTAAGCTTTTCCTTAGAGGTAAAAAGCATGTTTAAAAAAGTGTGATTATTCATAGATGAAATGAAAATGGCAATGATTTTTCAGGTGAACCTGGCCTTCCGGGTCCTGGTGGTTCCATTGGGCAGAAGGGTGAACCAGGTTATGATGGGATTCCAGGTGCAGCTGGTGCAAAGGGTGAACAAGGTACTGTGACTGTCACGTTAAGTTTATGGGGTATGAAAATGCTGAAGAGACAGGGTGCACAAGAGTAGCTGAAGGAGGTGCGTGCTCCATTTGAGCTGCTTTGGATGGAACTGTAGAAAATAAAGTTAGCATGGTGTTTTGCAAGCTGCTATCATCTGTTACTGTAAAGGTGATCAGTTAGATGAGCAACTGTGTTTAATCGGTGTAATCATGAAAGAATTTCTTTCATGAAAGCTGGCAATATTTTAAACATTGCTGTGCTTTGGAATTAATTTCAGTCTGCAACTTAGCTGTGAAATAATGGAGCAGGTTTGTCTTTTCTTAGGGCAGGGTTTTCAGTCATCCAGAACCCATTTTGCTAGATACAATACCAATACATAACAAAGACAGTTTCAGCCCCTAAGAACTTTTGCATGAACCATTTATTTAGATTTTATATTTGCTTAATAGAATTTTTTTTCATTGCAGGTTAAATTTAAGTGCTGTCCTATCTTGTAATTTTTTACTGAATCTATTTTACAGGTATTCCAGGTAGAGGACTTCCAGGATTTCCAGGTGCAAAGGGAGATAAAGGTAAAACACTTCTTTAAACAAGCAGCAAACCTCCCTCACAACATACTGTAAACAGAATTCTGTAATTCAGATATACTTTCTACTTCATTCTTTTACATGCTATGCCTTTTCAGAGCAGGCAGAAGCTCTGAGAGGCTCAAACACTGATTTCTGTTACAGTGGCAGCATCTTGGACATGAGTTAGATATGCCCTAAAATAGGTAATTGTTCATAGTGTGGAATTTACTGCAAGCTGTGCTGTGATGAGGTAATATAAATAACTCCCTTATTTGTGTGCTGTGCTTTTGACTCCCAAGTATCTCCATTTTCCTACTAATTTTGCAAAATCAAAGTCTTGTGAGGCTCTGTGCACCAGGCAGCTAAAGACAGTAGTTTCATGGCCAGGATACCGCAGTAATATTTTTACCTGAGTCTGTTGTGCTGTGCAGGTGCAATTTTTATTCACTGCTAAAAGAGTTATTCTCTATAGCTCAGTAGAGCACGTCTAAGCTATGCGCAAAAGGATGGTGCAGAGATGAAAAAGGTAGCAGAGGCCTGATGAGAACTTACTGAAAACCGTTATTACCCCTAGACACTTATTACCATAGGCATGTAACTATCACAATTTCAAGACCACTTGTGTTCTTCACAAGGTGTGTCACTACACTGTGCTGTGAAAACAGCTTGCTTGGCTTGAGTCAGTGCTTGTTCAAGGTGTCTGTAATCCACCATGCTCCATTTTATAAAATAAGTATGTCTTAGATACTAGACCACAATAGATACAGTAGTGAAGGAATATCAAACTGCTGCTGCTAAAGGAAATGGTCTACACTTAAAGGATTTTCAATTGTAAACATACAGAAAGCCAGAACAATTCAAGTAGTCCATCTGTGAAATTAACATGACATGGTAGATTTTGAAGAACTTCTATTGCCTGAAATAGCAATGCCCCACCTCATTCATTCTATAAATGCAAAAAAAACCCCTTGTGTGGACATTCAGAAGCGATAAACCAGAATTTCCAGAATTTCAGAATCTTTTATGTACTGTCTTGGGGTAATTAACAGTTGTTAAATTGCTGAGAAATCCCTAATGTTAGAGAACTTATTTTAATAAGTAACTTTTCTAATCATAGGTCAATAGGGTATGTAAAATGCTAGATTATGGGAGTACTTTGCCCACCTCACCAATCTCACTTATTTTGCCAGCACAGTTTCTTTAAAAATATCCAGTTTTAGAGTACATAGCTATCCAGCTGACCCTATTTGTGTTCCAAATGTATTGTGGTTCAAAAAAAATAAAGTCCAGGATTTAAAGACCTTGTTTGGTTTAGGTAAAGAGCCAGGCTTGTTGCCCTTTATTCATTTTATTTCTCATTATTATACTTACATCAGCTAATCTGTATTCTTTTTCCTTAATCATGATCTAAAATTTGACTGAATTAACTATATGTACAAGCCTGAAAGTAAGTACTAGGTGCTTAAATCTAGATCTTAGTAAAAAAAAATAAAACTTCCTTTTTCTCTGGGAGCAAGTCCTTTACTGCATAGTCAGGCAAAACATCCATTACTCAGATATGACAATAATAATTGTAATGGAGTAAGGGTTTGGGGGCTTTATATTCCTTGTGGAAGTCCTGATAGGGAGAGAGAGATGCTGAATGTTCATCTCTTTTTAGAGTGAATTTAAATAGTCCAGTGATCAGTTTAGCTAAGAAAAGATATGTCAGTCAAGCTACTCTTTTCCTCATACCTTATGTCATAATGTGGAGAATAATGCATTTTTAGACAAATGTAGAAAAGCAAGGTCAATATTTTTTTAAGGAACAAAGTTTGCTATGAGTAAATAATATATCAGAAGTTTTCAGTGATTGTTACCCTTTCTCTAATCATACTTTGGGGATTGTTTCAAATCTTAGGTGTGAAAGGTGACGTGGGATTTCCAGGATCCCCAGGAAGTCCAGGGATCCCAGGTCTAAAAGGAGAACCAGGATATATTGGTCCCCCAGGCCCTAAGGGCAGCCAAGGTCTTCCTGGACTACCAGGAAGTGCAATTGAGGGCCCTAAAGGAGACAGAGGACCCCAAGGCCAACCTGGCCTTCCAGGTAATTCTTTATCTTTAGTATTGAAGTACTGCTCTTAATCAAAGCTCACCTAATTAATTAATAGTATAATCAATATTGCAGATCCTTGTTTATCGCCTTCTCAGGGGAGCGCTCCCTTCCACGGGCGGTTTGGCATTAGGTCCTAGAACAGGCTGGTTTTACGTCATCACATAGTTGCTTTTGTCCATTTGTCCAGAAGTCATTCTGATGTTGAGAAGTTTGCCTCCATGTCTTTCCTTCTGGACTTTATTTGCCATTTCAAGGCAGTCATGGCTCTATGATCCTACATCCTGGAGTGTTAATGTATTTAAAAATGGGCTAATGTGCCCTTTTACCTTCGGCAGTGTCCCTGTGCTAGAGGTTAAGGAGGAGAGTAGAGCAGAGCTGCAGAGCTGTGTCCCTAGCCCATTCATACCTGTGAACATACCAACTGTTTGTCCTGCACATACAGAAAACTCTCCACTATTTTCCATCAGCCACAGGCTGATAGATGACAAGTGTCCAGTCAGACAGGGAGTCATATGGACCTCCCTGCCACAGATTCTTCTACTTACTTTCTTGAAATTCTGTTATAACAACTTTGGTTCTGCCCTTCTGTCAGTTGAGACAGATCGTCCTCCATCAGGTACTGCTCTGAACAGATGTTGCCACTAAATACTCTCTTCTTCTGGTTTGTAGGTTTACCTGGCCCAACAGGACCACCAGGACCACCAGGTCTGAAAGGAGCCAAGGGAGAGCAGGGGACCAATGGCTGGCCTGGGGCTCCGGGAAGTCCAGGAGTCAAAGGTGACCCAGGTTTCCAGGGACTGCCAGTAAGTTACTTTCAGTACATTCCAGATCTGCTGAAATCTGGTTCGTGTAATTAATGGATATATTAATCATAGATGTTTCTCATTCAAAATAATGATACTTTATGCTCAAAGTGCCTTTGGACTCACTGCTGCTGATATAAGGTCAGCTTGAAAACATTTCAATTCTCTCCTTTTAAAGGCTGCCTACCAATAAATAAGCCCCAGTGAGATAATGAACTTATTAGAAATTTATAGATAGTGAGTTGTAACATACAACACCCAGAATATAATTTACAGTGTATTAACAGTACAGGATGGCCGCAGCTCATCCATAAATCCTGCAAATGCATTAGTAGTTAATTTTAAAGGTTGCATATTTCACGATAAATTGCCTCCTGAAAATACCTGAACTGTTTGGTTTTGTTATGAAACCTTTCCAATAAAGTGCACTTTCAGTACTGTCAGTAATGAAATATAGCTGCTGATTTAGAAATACAAACAGGCAATGCTATTAATACATTGTTGTCATATATTATTCATTTTCCCTGATATAAAACACTCCTTTTTACATATATTAGGGAAAATGAAGTGGAATAGGACAGTCACCCAGAATAGCTGCTCTTCTATACTCTTTCTCTCTGAGAGTCTGCTGCCTTTTTTCCACACTGAAAAATGCACTCTATATTATAACTTTTCATTTCCTCTTTCCCATTAAGAAAATAATAATAATAATGATAATAAAATAATGGATTAAGGAATTAGAATGTAGGGGGGTATGACTCAACAATCCTAGAAAAGCAGGATAGTGATAGTGGACTTAAAAGGTCCACATTATTCTTGATAATGCAGAGACCTACTGCATCCTTTTCTGCATCAGGGAGTCACTTCACAAAGACATTAAGGATTTTACTTCAGTGTTCAGACACTGGAACTCGGCTATGTCTTTTTATCTTTGAGACCATATCTTATCATCATATATCATATGGGATGATACACCAGGGTTAGTGGGAATGGGGAGCTAGTAAGGACCTGTTGCCCCGAGGTATGCTGAGGACACAGCAGCACAGCCAAAGTCTCATGGAGATGAGCCAGGCGTTCCTGAGGTAATAGGAACCAACAGGGAAACACCTTAAGGGAATTAAGGGGTGTTTCTCTAAGAAGGTGACATGGCCAACTGCCCAGCAGAAGTGTGTCTGTGTGAGTGCACGTAGCATGGGCAACAAACAGGAGGAGCTGGAAGCTACTGTGCTGCTGGAAGGCTGCAACATAGTGGTCATTACTGAAACTTGGTGGGATGAATCCTACCCCTGGAGTGTGTCTGTCAGTGGCTGCAAGCTGTTCGGAAGGGACAGGAGAGGAAGGTGGGGCGGAGGTGTTGCCCTCTGTTAATATATTGATAAAGTGTGAAGAGATGTCCCTAAAGAATAGCCAAGAGCAAGTTGAAGGCTTATGGTAGGGATTAGATCAAGGCAACAAGGGGAACCTTGTGATCGCTGTCTACTACAGGCTGCCTGATCCAGGGGAGCCTACTGATGAAGCATTCCTACTCCAGCTACAGGAGGCATTGCATTCACAGGCTCTTGTCCTGTTGGGGAACTTCAATTACCCTGACATTTGCTGGAGAAGTAGCATAGAAAGCTGTAGGCAATCCAGGGGGCCTCTGGAGATCCGTGACAAGTGGTGTCCCTCAGGGGTCTGTACTGGGACCAGTACTGTTTCATATTTTCATCATGGTTATAGACAGCGAGATCGAGTGCACCAGGTTTGCAGACAACACCAAGCTGAATGGTGCAGTCAATATACCAGAGGAATGGGATGTCATCCATAGGGACCTGGACAAGCTGGAGAAGTGGGTCCAGGTGAACGTCATGAAGTTCAACAAGAGCAAGTGCAGGGTCCTGCACCTGAGTTGGAACAATGCCCACTGTCAATACAGGCTGGGGGATGAGGTGATAGAGAGCAGCCCTGCAAAAAAAGGACTTGGGGATTCTAATCGACAAGAAGCTGGACATGAGTCAACAAAGTGCGCTTCCAGCCTAGAAGGCCAGTCCCATCCTGGGCTGCATCAAAAGAAGTATGGCCAGCAGATGGAGAGACGGGATTCTGCTGCTCTACTCTGCTCTGGTCAGACCTCACCTGGAATACTGCGTCCAGCTCTGGAGTTCTCAACACAGGAAGGACATGGATCTGATGGAGCGGGTCCAGAGGAGACCACAATGATGATCAGGGGGCTGGAGCCTCTATCCTATGAGGCCAGGCTCAGGGAGCTGGGATTGTTCAGCCTGGAGAAGAGAAGGCTCTGGGGAGACCTTATAACAGCCACCTTCTGGTACCTGAAGGGGCCCTACAAGAAAGCTGGAGAGGGGATGTTTACAGAGGCACGTAAGTGATAGGACAAGGGGCAATGGTTTTAAACCAGAGCAGAGTACATTTAGATTGGACATAAGAAGGAATTTTTTTACCATGAAGGTGGTGGAGCACTGGAACAGGTTGCCCAGGGATCTGGTGGAGGCCCCATCCCTGGCGATATTCAAGGTCAGGCTTGATGAGGCTCTGAGTAACCTGCTCTAGTTGAGGATGTCCCTGCTCACTGCAGGGGGGCTGGACTAGATGGCCTTTCCAACCCAAGACATTTGATTCTATATCTCCTATCAGCTTTGAGGGTAGTTAATTTAAAAATAACATTCCAGTGTATTTTTCCCTAGTTTAAGAATTTAGGACACTTCAGCAGAGTGTATTTCTATAGCCCAGGAAATTCTAAAGCTTTTCACGAGACAATATTCCAGTGCAAGACTTTGTTTTTCAAGAATGGGAAATGCCAAAGTATTTTGATACCATGTCTTCAGTCAGAAGAAAATGTTTTACTATCCTTGAGCCACAGTGCTTAGTGTTAGGTAGTTAACTCAGTGTGAAATGCTCCAGTGAGCTATTCCAATATTAAATCTCCTGTCATGATACATACTAAGATGGGTTTCTGATGTCTCGATCCTCTGCATTCTGACAGGCTTCTGACCTGAATAGAGCTCAGTTGCTCATACAGGTCTCCAGGTACGTGATATCCTGTCTCAAAAAGGAGACTGTTATAACATGGGTGACAGAGACTGTCCTAAAATCCTCTCCAAAAAAAGTGAATGAGGAGATCAGACCATGAAATACAAATCCCATGGATTTATCTCTGCATTTTAATGTTGAAATGAGAGAAGAAACATGTTCATCGTTTTCAGGAACTGAAATAGTTTTGCTTTGTTTGGAATAGATCCAAAACAAAACATTGTTTGACAAGCTATATCTGATGGGAAAAAAAAAGTTTACGAAACTTCATACTGTTATGGAAAAAAGTATTTTGGTGGAAGGCTTCCAATAAACTCATCTTATAAATCATTACATTTTATAATCATAACCTTTAAAAGGTTATTAAAAATAAAAACCTTTTACTGAGGTTGTCTGCCTCATGACTGTCTTCTGAATGTTAGCCCTCCTGTTTTGTGCTACAAAAGTTCACGTTACCATAGGAAGAGAGGGCCATTTCTTTAAACAATACTGCATAATGGGACTATGTGACTAAAGGAACCTTATTTCATTATTACCTCCCTTACCACTCTGAGGGTAGCATCTCTTTTGTATAATTTTGGAAGTCTCACTCTTGACATACATTTTTGAGCCAGTCATCTCTTCTCCCTTTGTAGTTGATAGAAGTAATATAGACATCTAAGTTGCATAAAATGAAAAATCACTCCTCTGTGTGTCTATTCGATTGCTCTATGATGAGGTGAATCCTACCATTGGTATTATTTTTCACTGAGTACCCTATTCACATCTCCAGCCTCTGATCAGTAAGTTAATTAGCAAAGGTATATTGTTCTTCCTTCATCTATGTTCCACATTTTATTATACAGTGGACAATCACTGCCATATTGCTTCAGCCAGGGAGGAACTCTATACTTTCAAACATTTTGCAGATGATCTGCAACAGACAAAAGAAGAAAAGGGAAATTGAAGCAATTTAAATGACTTTTTACAGTGTCTTTTGAAATATGGGCTTGGTTTCCTTGAAATGAAGCTACAATGAACTTGCTACCATGAATTTCAGGGGAGCAGTTTATAATAGTGAAGACAGAAGGAGAAGTTCACACTGAACTTGGAAGTGTTTAAGTCATTGAACATTTTAGCCCTGTTGAAAAATAAAAATCTTCAGAGCTTTATTGATTGTTAAGCACACTTAATTTCATCCCACATGCAAATATAGAAGTGTTCAAGTCTGCTGTGGTCTCGAATTATCCCATTTAATTATCTATCAACCTCTTGCTGGGGCTGCACTGAAATTAGTATTTGCTGATATTTGTGCTTACTGATGTTTTTCATAACATCATATCATCGATGGTTGAAACCTTTTTATTAGCTACCCTGTTAGTGAGGCCTTGTTCTGATCTAGTATCTTTGTAAGTAAAAAATTACTAAGAACAAGGTGACATGCTTGTTCTGTTAAGAGAAACTTCTCATCTCATTATGATAAAGAATAGCTGGTCCTTAAACTTCATGGCTTTTCTCTCATATGACTTTTTTTTATCCTGCTTTTCCAAAAATACACAGCCCATGTGAGAGTCATATCATCATAGTGTAGGATAACTATACTTCACATTTTCTTTTATACAGGGTAGTCCTGGTTTACCAGGAGATATCGGTCAAAAGGGTGATCTGGGACCTCCAGGATCTCCAGGCATTCCAGGTGAGAAGAAAATTTACCGTATTCCTAACAAGTATGTAAAGATGTGTCTTTCATATCCTCACTCTCTCAAAAACGATGCTCAAAGAATGTTGCCTCTATGTTTCAAATTATTGCAAATAGACACTGAAGGCCACCTTGATGTTTCAAGATTTTTCTCAAGGTTTTTTACCTTTTGCCTGTTCTCTTGTTTTGCCAATTTTTAGTGTGCTCTTTGGATGTGGAATCGATTGTTTAGCATTACCAGTCAAGAATCTTCAAGATATTCTTGAGAATTGGAGAGATAAATGTTACAGCTATGTTTGAGGAAACATGGGCTCAGTATGTCTCCATTGTTGAGTAAATGGCTACTATTGTCACCATCACATACATGAAAACACTGCATGTATAAAAAATGCAGTTATTAATAGAAAAAAAAAAAGTGCTGTTGTTTGTTTCTTGTTCTTGCAAACAGTTCAAAAGATAGTTGGGCTGATAAAGTCATGGCCCTTACATGATCATGGGGTTGTATATGATTATTCTGCATATATCCTTCCAAATTGCTTAAGTATTGAATTTTCATGTAAATATTTCCTTTGACTTCAGGTCCAAAAGGATCTTCTGGCTTTCCAGGCCCTAAGGGTGAGCGAGGTGACCAAGGTCTTCCTGGATCTAAAGGTATAATATAAAGACTTGCTTTTTTTCCTGGATGATGTTGTTAAAATGGTTATTTGTGACTAGCCAATGGGTATTTCCTCCTCCCTTTCAGTGTAAAAAGGTAGAATATGAAACCAAATATCATGGTATCAACATCTGAATGGTCAGATTAGATTTTATTATTGGTTAGAGAGTGAATGTATTCATCACCTGCTTTGAAAAATCAATACTGAAGTTTTATCAGTATCTTTAAATGGTATCCTAGAATCATAGAATGGTTTGGATTGGAAGGAACCTTTAGAGATCACCTAGTCCAACCCCCCTGCCATGGGCAGGGACATCTTTCACTTGATCAGGTTGCTCAAAGCCCTATCCAACCTGACTTTGAACATCTGCAGGGATAGGGCATCTTCAGCTTCTCTGGGCAACCTATTCCAGCATCTCACCACTCTCACTGTAAAAAAATTTCTTCCTTAAATCCAATCTAAATCTACACTCTTTCTATTTAAAATAATTAAAATAATTTAAAATAAATTATATTTGCCCCTTGTCCTGTCACTCCAGACCTTCATAAAAAGTCTCTCTCCTTCTATCTATCTTTAAGTACTTTAAGTACTGAAAGGCCACAGGAAGGTCTCCCCAGAGTCAACTCTCAGCCTTTTATAACAGGACAGTTGCTACAGCCCTCTAATCATTTTCATGGCTTTTCTCTGAACCCGCTCTAACAGGTCCATGTCTTTCTTGTACTGAGGACCCTAGAGCTGAACGTAGTCCTCCAGGTGTGGTGTCCTGAGAGCAGAGGAGAAGAATCATCTCCCTCCACCTGCTGGCCATGCTTCTGTTCATGTAGCTCAGAATACAGTTGGCTTTCTGGGCTGTGGGCACAAATTGCTGGCTCATACTCAAATTTTCAGCTACCAGCATCCCCAAGACCTTCTCTGCAGGGCTGTTCTCAGTTCATTTATCCCACAGTCTGTTCTGATAACGAGGATTGCCTTGACCCAGGTGGAGGACCTTGCATGTGGCCTTGTTGAACTTCATGAACTTCACACTGGCCCACTTCTCAAGCATGTCAGGGTCCTCTGGATGGCATCCCTTCCCTCTAGTGAGTGACTACACGACTCAGCTTGGTGTCATCTGCAAACTTGCTGAGGGAACTCCATGCATCCTAAGGTCTGGATGCTATTTTAGTCCTTGGGAGGTCTGTTTAGGTGGACACATCAGCACAGAGAGGCTGTAGTGTTTCTGTCTGTCTTTCAGCCTCACCCTTGCAGTTGTGGTGGTAGACACTGTATTCTTTCAGCAGGTCACAGCCTCCTCACAGTTCTTAGGAAAAAAAATCCACTTAAAAAATGGTAATTCTTTTGAAAGATGTCATCCTTCTAATTACCCAGAGACCTCAAACTTCTGAGTGGGTTCACATAGCCATCAAGTGAGTTGACATGATCTTCAAGATATTCCTGAGAATTGGAGGGGTAAATATTACAGCTGTATTTGAGGAAACATGGGCTGCAGCCTAAGCCTGATGGTGAGAAGAGCCTGACATCTGGCAAGGGTGTGCAGCGCTCCTGAGCACACTGCTGTTCAAATTGCCAGTGCCACTCCCAACAGATGCTGCTCCCTGTTTGCACACTCTGGTAGCAGTGCTGGTCAGGGCTACATCTGTGGACCTGCTCTGTCCTGTTTGGTGGGAGATGGGAATGTAGAAAGTAACAATAAGGTTTTCAGCAGCAGCATGTGCAGCTACTTTTGTGTTACCGGAAGTTTGTCAGTGGCAGAGGCCCAGCCCAGGCTGTTTCCTCCGTTGTGGCTGGAACTCTGTTGTCTTCTACTCTCAGTCAACTTCCAGTTTGGCTTCCTAACAGGTATGATCCTACTCAGTGCACATATAAAGTCTTGTACACATTGTAGCTCTAGGCTGTGTCTATTGTCTGACTACATAAATGGCCATACAAAGTAACATGGTTTTCTCCTTTTTTTATTGTGCAATACTAAATATGTGCCGATTTCCTCTGTTAACTTTGACAGGTTTACAAGGGCCACCAGGCCCGCCAGGTGCTTTTCAGCTTGTTAAAGGGGATCCTGGCTTACCTGGCCCTGTAGGACCAGTTGGTCTCAAAGGATTCCCAGGACTTCCAGGTCCCAAAGGACAGCAAGGTGAGAGTTGCTAATTTGCCAGTAGAAGTACATTTTAAGTAATGTAAAAATAGACCAATGGTAGGCTAGACACTGGAAAATTTTTGGTATAAAACTATCCAGCTTTTTATAATGCATTTAAATTGTCTCAGCAATGAGGAAGAGTCCTTCATTTTTAAGCTCATCCAAAAGAGTCCCAGAAACAGGTACCTTCCTAGTGATTTTGTTACAGGCTGTCACTCTGCAGTCATCACATCTGATGATGTAAGCAGAATGACTTGAAACACACTGCTTATCCTTTTCCCTAGAATGTATTTGTTGGGGTATCTTCTGTCCTTTGAATCTGAACTTAATCACTGTGTGTCTCTGGGAAAAGACAAGCGTGAGGAAAAGCACCTTGATCTTGGAGCGGAAAGTGCTTCCTGAGGAAGCTTGTTCCTTAATCCTATATTTCATATTTTGGTCCATACATTCCAATTATGGTAAAGAAAAAGTGAACTGCAAAAATGAACCACGTTAGGGAGTAAGAGAATGGAGCAAAGATAAGACAAATTAAATGCTGGCACAAGGACACATGTCCTTCAGAATGACAGGACCCGGAAAGCAGGAGCTCAGCAATGTTCTTAAGCTATTACTATTCTATGGGAAAGCTTTGTTCCTGATGTATTTATGAGAAGATGATGGGGAATTATGGTGGAATATAATGAATATCTGCTTTTTATTTAATATAATAGATATGGAAGTTTGCTTCTGAAGGAGGGGTTATGACTGCAACTGCTATCCATTAGGAAATGGCTATGAAATAGTATCAGTGACTCTAGTCATTTTGATACATGAACATAAATATTAGTTTTTGAGTGACCAGGAAAAGGACAGCTGTGACTATCTAAAGCTTCTGATGTGCTACAGAAGTGTTGGTATGGTGCTGATGGTGTTAACTTCTTTTCCCCAAAACCACAGTTACTGAGCTCATGTAGGACTCAAAGCATCCCTAGAAGTGGATACAGGGAAGACATGATATATGTCTGAAAGCTTGTTTGGGAAAGAGCTAAGAGAATACTGATTTTCTCTGACTGATACTGATTGACTCTTCATGACCCTACTTTTTTATGGTCTGTTTTTCATTAAGTCATGTGATAAGCAGAGAGGGAAGAGATTGCTGCCCTTACTTTTCATACCGCAGGTGAATAATAGTTATTTTAGAAGCACACCCTCTGCTTACTTCTCTGTTCTTCTCTACTATAATCATTTCACCTGTAGTAATCCACATATGTGCTCTAGATATAGAACTACAGAATAACTTAGGTTGTAAAAGACCTTTAAGATCATCAAGTCCAACTGTAAATTCAGCTGAGAGATGGCAATTTTCCTTGGTATTTACTTAAGTCTTAAGGTGGAAGGGCTGTTGGAGCTTTGCTGGGAAAACATCTGTATAAGCTAAGCAGCAATGTGGCTATAACTTCATGTCAGTAAAAAGAAATGACTTGCCTCATTGCTGGACAAGTCCGTGGCAAGAATCTAGATTAGAGCCTGGATTTCCTGACTCCATCACTCTCTCTAACCTATTCTCATTTTCAAGTTTCAAGCAAAACCTGCTAGGTTATTCATTTATTCATTCAGCTCTTGCTCTGTCCCGTGCAATTTAGCTACAAGGCAGATATTTTTATTGAAATACACGCACTGAATCTGCATGAGTTGAGTTTATGCTGAGAAGTGCCTGTACTGTATCAAAAGCCACAAGTCAGAACTAACATGAAGTAATATCTGGTAATAACTATTCCTTGTCTTTCAACAGGGGTGACAGGACCTTCAGGCGTACCTGGACCACCTGGTAGTCCAGGGTTTGATGGCAAACCAGGGCAAAAAGGAGAAGTTGGTCCTTATGGTCCTCCAGGTAAGCCTATGAGTTCTTCAAAGACTTGGTTCCTTCATAGAAAAATAACAGTAATTTATATGTGAATGTGTCTGACTTCACTTCTTTAGTTATGTCGGCAGAGTACCACTGTCCGTAGAGATAAAAGGAAACTCTCTGTATTGTAGGGCCCAGAGGATTCCCTGGTCCACCTGGCCCTGAAGGTTTGCCTGGGGCTATGGGCCCACCAGGTGCACCATCTGTTGCTCATGGCTTCCTTGTTACCAGACACAGTCAAACCACTGAGGAACCATCATGTCCATTTGGAACAAGGTTGATTTATCACGGCTACTCCTTGCTTTATGTTCAAGGCAATGAAAGAGCACATGGCCAAGATCTGGGTAAGTAGAGACCAAATTATAATTGAATTAGAATTCATTACAAACCCAATGTTTCTTCTATTTCTAGCACTGTATTGAACAAACCCCTATTTATTGAATTCACTCCATAAATGAATTTTTGCCTTTATTATGCTTTTGAGTTTGGTGTATAGTGGAAACAGCGTCACTTTATTTGAGAAAGTCTTGTTCAAAGCCTTTGACATGGTCATCCATCATAACTTTGTAGTCACATTAGGGAGATATGGGCTGGCTAGGTAGATGATAAAGTGAATGGAAAATTGATGGGTCCGTCAGGCTCAGAGTGATGTGATCAGATGTACGAAGTCCGAGTGGTGGTTGTTGATTTGTGATATCTCTCAGGAATTAGTACTAGACCAATACTGTTTAATGAATTTATTAGTGACTTGAGTGATGAAGGGACTCTCAGTGAGTTTGTGGGTAATGCCAGATAGGGAGGAACATTTGATTCCCTCATGGACACAGCTGCTATTCAGAGAGACCTGGCCAAGCTGAAGAAAAGAGCTGAGAGGAACCTCAAGATGTTCAGTAAAGGCAAATGCAAAGGGGTACACCTGGAATGAAATAACCTCATGCAACAGAAGAAACTGGAGACTCACTATTATTTGCAGTAGCAGCACTACAGACCTCTAGAAAGCTGCTTTGCAGAAAGGGACCTGTGAGTCCTGGTGAGGAACACTGAACATGGGTCAGCCTTGCGCCCCTGCGACAACTACCCCATTCCTTGCTGTCCAGCCTGCTGGCATCTATTGGCAAAGGTGCAACCAGCAGGTGGATGGAAGTGATTCTTCCCCTCTGGCAGTTGTGAGACCACATCTGGTATACTGTGACCAGACTTGGGTCTTGCAGAACGAAGAAGAAGTTGATGCTACTAAGCTGGCTAGTAGAGTCTGGACAGTCTGACGGAACTGGGTTTTCTCAGCCTTAACAGAAATTTAGTGGGAGTCCTTTATTGCTGTCTACAAAACTCTACTGTCTACCAAACTCTTCTTAGAGGGGCTCAGTGACAGGAAAATCAATGGACACAAGTATGTGATGTAGTCCAGTGAAGTAAAGAAAAGCTTTTTTTTATCATGCTGATGCTCAAAACACTGGAATGGGACCCCAGCAAGGTTGTTGAATTTCTGTCTTTGAAGATACTCAAAACCCAACTATGGACCCAAGTAACCTGATCTAAGTAGCAAGGGGTTATGATAGATGACTTCTAGAGATCTATTCCAACTTCAGTTATTCTGCAGGCAAGACTGGGATACTCCTTGCCTTGCCCTGTTCCTTCCTGAGGGAGCTGTGTCACTTTCTTTGAGAGAACTGGGTGCTCCGGACCAAGTGTTGTCTGCTTTTTAGCTATTCCTGGAAATAATTGTTTGGCAGTTGGTAATGGTTTAACAAAAATGGCTTAACAAGTAACCTTTCATTTAACATTTCAGGCACAGCAGGAAGCTGTCTTCGTAAATTTAGTACCATGCCTTTCTTATTCTGCAATATCAACAACGTATGTAACTTTGCATCAAGGAATGACTATTCCTACTGGCTGTCCACTCCTGAACCCATGCCAATGAGCATGGCTCCTATCACTGGTGAAAACATCAGACCATTCATCAGCAGGTACGGTTTCAGTTCTGCTGTGTGTGTAAAATGATAAAGCCTGTGAAAAGTGAGTATAGTACTTTGTGTTTTTTGGAAAAGGCTTTGAATCTGTATATTTTCATGTCCTGTCTTTAAATTTAAAGTTTGAGTTCCTTTGATGAAATGTTTCAAAGTGTGCATAATTTCAGTTGAGACTTTGATCAAAAATAAATCCATTATAGGGGAAACCCAAACAAATAGAGTAGTCTATTTTGACT
Source organism: Chloroceryle amazona (assembly GCA_027560015.1). Lineage (NCBI taxonomy): Eukaryota > Metazoa > Chordata > Aves > Coraciiformes > Cerylidae > Chloroceryle > Chloroceryle amazona. Next base: position 33,059 of record JANHFX010003399.1, on the reverse strand, counting down.
CTAATTGAAATGAAAAGATCTACTTTGAAATGATGTTTTGCAAAAGCTATGATGTACTTTGAAGGGAAAAAGGGTTTTAATTTATTCACAATTCTTGTCCAAAGCAATTATTTATTTTATTTTATTTTTTACTAGCCATAGCTAGAAGCTTTTTAGGGCTTAGTTTCCTTTTGTTTGAAAATGGTAGCATTATTTATCATCCAGTAGATTACCAGGCTTCTTCCATTGTTTTGGACATACTGGTTGAATACAGCCATTATTGTTTGAATTAAAGGAAACAGTTGCAAAATCAATCATCTATTTTTTAATAATACCAGATTCTCAGCTAGCACAAAGTGTGACACATAGCAGACTTAGCTGTTCTGCTTCAATCCAACATCTTGAACTTTTGGTCCATTTTAAATTTTAAGGCCACGAGCAAAAACTATCCTGCCATAATATGCCAAGTGCTGAAGGCAGAGGTGTGAGCAAGAGTGTGGTGAACTGTACCACTGTTGTTTGATAAGAATCCGACAAGGGAATCTCCAACCTATAACTTAAATTATAATCATTAGATGTAGGCATTATTATGATTCCCATCATTGCTTCTAATCTGGATCAGCTCTTGCTGATCCCTCTTCCTGCCATTTAAAGTGAATGGGAGTGAAGATTGCTGTTAATGTTTGTTACTGCTGTTACCATCCAAGAGAAAGGACAATTCAAATCATCAGTGGGTTGTCGTCTTGACAACCTATTTGGCTCTACTGCAAAACATTTGAATTTTTATTTTTTTTTTTTTTATAATGGTAGGAGGGTGAAACACAGGAAGCTCCACCTCAACATGAGGAAAAACTTCTTCACTGTGAGAGTGACAGAGCCTGGAACAGGCTGCCCAGAGAGGTTGTGGAGTCTCCTTCTCTAGAGACTTCCAAGACCCACCTGGCTCTGTTCCTGTGTGGCCTGCCCTGGGTGACCCTGCTCTGGCAGGGAGGTTGGACTCAGTGATCTCCAAAAGTGCCCTCCAACCCCTACCATTCTATGATTCTATGATTTTGCATAAAAGAATCCATCTCATGTCTGTAGTTGTACTCTGTACTCTATTTTTGGGGTTAGTGCTGTAGAAATTGGTATGCCTTGAAAATGAGTGGGCAAATTGAGGGCAAGATTCTCAAGAGATACTATAGTTTTTGTTGGTCTTACTTTTTTGGTTGTTCATTGGATGTGAATGAAAGGGACTTGACTTTCAAAAAAATTCAAATCATCAGCCTCTGAAATTCATGTTCCTTTTATGCCATTACTGATCAAGCATCCAAAATAATCTTTAACAACCTCTTCTGAAACTCTTGCTCAAGGGGGCACCCAGCAACATTTTGCCTTTTCTTATGCATGTAGAGTAGCATTTTGCATAAAAACGTATATGTACATGTATATGTATATGTGTGTGTGTGTTTGTATGGGGTTTTCTTCTTTTAGCCATAGCAGAAGTAATTGTAATACACATTTTTTAAACGATCAAGGAATCTGACAAGACTGTTCTGCCAGTTTATTTTATTAGTTGAGGCTTTTAAACCAACAGTTTTCCCCATCTAAAAGTTGAAAAGGTGCAGAAGTGCCACTTGCTGCCTTGGGTCATGGGACTTCTTTTCATGTAAGGCCTTCCACTGAAATACCAGAAATCTCTTGAAGCAAAACAGAGCTCCAGGTATAGAGGCAGCTTTACATTCTTCTTTTAACTTACCCTTTCATTGATGTGTTTCTTAAAATAACTGTCTTGCTTCTGCACTGGAGATGAAGGCAGTAGGTATGAAAGAAGTCTTCACAAGTCAGAAATAGAAGGCTTTCATTATGAATTCTTTTGCTTCTGTACATTTTCCAGAATCCAACTTAATCCATTTTGTACTTGATTCTTTTCACCGCTCTGATAATAGAAAGAAGACTGTTAGTTCTAAGTATCTGTTTTGAATCATTTTCATCACTGCTAACTGCAGTAGCCAGCTAAGGAGTTGTAAAAGAAAAAAGAAATGGATTATATGTACCAAATTCCTTATTAGCAGCTCCCATATTCCAGCCCAACAGCCATTTTTTATGATTCTTCCATGAAGGCACAATTTGGTAGTTGGATTATTCCATAACCTAGCAGTTCTGAGACACAATGAATTTATCTGAAGTAAAAGAACTGGTGCTGCATAGCTTTCTGAATTGTTGCTTTCAAGTTCATTGTTCAAGTTACTTCGCTAGAAATCTCTTACTGGAGATAAAGACCACAAATGAAAATAAAAGCCACTTTCAGGGAAAATTCATGGGTAAGAATCTGCATTAGATTAGATTGGCAGCGATTACCTTTGCAAGACATTTTCCAGAGAGGTGGCTTTCTCTCTGGAATTCACTGAAGTCTATGTTTAGGATGATGAATTGCTGCTACTTGTCTCTGATCACAGTAAAACACTTTAAGTGATAACTTGCTGAGTTACAATATTTGGCTACTTTCCTCTCACGTTCACTACACTTATTGAAACTACAGTACAAATGGGACTAGAAAAAGGCAAACATTTAAATACTTCCATAACGGGTCTCTTGGTTTTGATCATAGGAAGGCTAATAGGATAAGACTTTATTGTTAAGCTGTTGGTAAGAAAATGAGGAAAAAAACCCCATTTTTTAAAAGATCCAGTTGGTTGTTTTTTAAATGAAATATATTGATTTTCCCTTTTTTTTTCCAAATCAAGTTTCCTTAAAGAAAGTAACTTCTGAAAGTATTAATCCTCAGGTGCCTGTAGCTCATTCACATCTTGGTCTTTCTAGATGTTCTGTGTGTGAAGCTCCTGCTATGGTAATAGCCGTTCACAGTCAAACAATTCAAATACCACCGTGCCCTGAAGGCTGGAGTTCACTTTGGATCGGTTACTCCTTTGTCATGGTGAGTGCACTGGGGCATACTCTGAGCCAAGAAAAGCATTTATTTCAGGCATTTGATCTACACTCCTGCTCTGAGAAAGTTAATATCTTACTATGGCACTTGAGGTCTTAGGAGAGCATTAGACTTACATCCTTTCTGGTGACTTTAAAAAGGTTCGGGCTAATTACTAAATGAGAGTAATGCAATAGCAATTAGTTTTTCACTCTGGGGGAAATGCACACAACTTACTCTCTCGTTTGCAGCTCCAGCTCAGGATCCAAGTGCTGAATACGAGAGGAAATAAAAATGATTTTCTGTTGTCCTTCTACATCTATGCTGCAGTAGCTTCCTAGGGTGGTAACATATTAGTGCCTGTTCTCGTTTTTTTTTATGAATAAGCCTTCAGTTTTCAAATGTCACTTTTGAGCTTTTATCCAGTTTCTTCAAGCTTTAGCTATACTGGGGAAATAAATAGGGCCAAGGAGTGGCCTGAAAGGTCCACTCTGTAGTCCTCCATAGTGGTTAGTTGTTAGCATGCTTCCTGTCATGCTCACAGCCTATATGAGAAGCTATTCTCCTAGGCAAGGTCTGGACATGGTCTAAGAAAAAGCTTGGATGCTCAGCTCTTAGCACTTGTCAGTGGGAGAGAGGCCTCTGTGATGTGGGGCAAGATTTGGGTTAAGCTACTGAGACAGAAGCTGTATCAGTCTGTATGCCTCCGAGGCCAGAGAGCTGGCCCTGGCCTGTTGCTGGCATGGAGATAGCTTGGGTCCTACTGTCAGTCCTGAGGGATTTCTGTGCATACAACTGCCCTGAAGTTGTTGATTCTGGTGTGTTGTGCTGCTTTTAAGCTAGAGAACCCACTGCCACCTCTGGAGCCCTTCGGCTCTACCTTCTTGCTTCTCCTTGAGCTGATGGACAGAACAGCAGATGGACACGACAGAGGACATGTGAAGAAATATTTGTGCAAGAGAGCTAATCGGTGGTATAGCAGCAGTAATAAAGAGTCCCTCTCTGAGTGATGCTTTTGCATTTTTCTAGCACACCAGTGCTGGTGCAGAGGGCTCTGGCCAGGCCCTGGCGTCTCCCGGTTCCTGCCTAGAGGAGTTTCGCAGCGCTCCCTTCATTGAATGCCATGGCCGGGGCACCTGCAATTATTATGCAAATGCTTACAGCTTCTGGCTTGCCACTATAGAGAGGAACGAGATGTTCAAGTAAGTTCATGATTTATTTATCAGTATTTGAGACTCAGTCAAGCCTTGTCACTGAGTAAGAGAAGTATTGTTTGAATGTAATACATGGTTCAGGTATTGGCTGGGCCCCAACCTGGTTAGTACACGCAGTTAATGATTTTCATAACAAAAAGGAAAAAATTATAATAGCTTTGGGGGAATTAATGAATGTATCTTCCATTAGTGTTTACAATGTGTCATTTGTACCTGGTATTTTGCTTTTCAGAATATCCTAACAATGCTGGCATTTTGACTATATTTGATTATATTCAGTGAGTCATAACTGGGATAGGCTGACATGCTGACTGAAATTAAGTTAGAATATAACATTCCCCCTAGTGGATGTTAACACGAAATAGAACCACTTGAAATTAGTGCAGGTGTTGAACTAAGTGAGACAAATACTTACTTACCTTTCCCTAATGTTGGAGGAAGTATGTCTGAATAAAATACAGGAATTAAGTGGTAGCAGCCTTTGTCTCATCTCCAGCATATAAGTATTTTTCAGCACAGTCTAATTTATTCCATATGAATTTTATTAATATGTTAGCATATAGACCAGTGTCCAGGTCTGCAGACATTCCCCTGGAGTGCAGGCAAGCATCCTTTTCCACCGTAGTCCAGGCTGCTGTTCCTGCTACCCTTCACCTGGCAGCTTTTGTATCTTCTAGATCTGTGAATGATCCTTAGCCTGTCTCAGTCAGAATGAAGCAGGTTGTTTAGCCAGTTTTGACTGATGGTCTATGAGATAGTTGACAACTGTGTAGGTAGAAAAATTGAGCACTGGTACTGATTATCACTGGGGCTGTGATAATCTCATCAACCAGAGAAGCTACTACAGAAAGAGCCCATTTGCCAACCCTGGGGTAAAGCACTAGTTCCCTAGGAACGAAGAAAGCTGGTCAGAGAAAAAAATTAGAGAAGTCAGTGCTACGGTTGATTGTATTCATTAAATTGTACTCAGAGACCTGTCAACTTCATACCCTTTTCTGGCTACAAACTGTATCTCAAATGAATAAAATAATCCCAGATCAGGGGGCCTGTCCTACTATCATGATTCAAAGATACTCTTCAGTTTCCTGTAAACTCATAATCCTTTTTTTAAAAAAGCATTAAATGTAAGTGTACTTTTGTCTGAAAATGCTTTACTTCCAGTTGCTAGGAGTAACTCCTTGTGGTAGATTGGAGACAAAAGGTTTTGGTTCGTCTTTCTATATGACGTTATGTAACTTCTGCTGCTGGCTTTTAATTTTTCTCCAAAGTCACAAGAGTTAGCAGAAACTCACACACAGTGAAATGTCTTCAGTTTCTTTGCCTAATTTTTTTGGTTTTTTTTTAATACCCAAATTCCAGCATATTTTCAAACTGCTTATTAAACAGGTAGTGTCTTCTGGTCAAGAAAAAGTCCAGCCATGTGACAGAACTGAATTCTGAAGTAACTGGAAGTGGACAATGTTTAAAACAAATCTTGTGATAGTTCGTGACCAAACTTGAACGTGAACTTACATGGGAGAATTTAGGAACACCTTGATTGAGCACAGTTTAAAGGGGCACTTGACTGCATGAGAAGTCTGAGTTGTCAGTTGTAAACCTGAAGACTGACTGGTGGTATCAACAATTGTTAATGGGTCTTTTCATTTATTTATTTTTAATAGGAAACCTACTCCGTCAACTTTGAAAGCAGGGGATCTGCGCTCAAACGTTAGCCGTTGTCAAGTCTGTATGAGAAAAACATAATGACTTCTGAATTTCAACTAATTTCACACAATATGGTGCTATTCGTTTAACAGCAATGAAGCCTAGACATATATCATATGTACCTCATTGTTGTCCAATATGAAAACAGTAAAGTGCCTTTTAGGAACTTGCATAACTAACACACACTGCTTTACTGGCCCTGTCCTTGCTGAAGAAGAAAAGAGACAACAAAGATAAGCTTCAAATGTTGACTTGCCAAGTGGCACTTTTGATCAAAATATATGTATTTTTTATATAAATGCAATGCACTGATAGAATAAAAAGTCAGCGTTTATCCAGAAAAAATGCAAAGGTGCTAAGAGGTATGCAGTTCTGCCTTATACTGTTTGACCCCCCTTTCTCATTTTTGTATTATATATTTAGATTCATTTTTCTTCCCCAGACAAGTTTGTTGTTACCATTATCTAGGTGTCTCGAAATCCCAGACTCTTGGGTATGTACTTATTGTTCCTGTACAAAGCAATACTAGTGTAAAAAAAGAGTTTGGGGATTGCAGACTCTGTTTAAGCAACATGTAAAACCATATTTTCACAACATAGAGTGTCATCCTGCAAACCTTTGCTTCTGTTTGTAGTCTTTAGTGCTATTGTTTTTAAAGGGACTACATCTGGAAGAGATTACCAAATTGGTTTCCCAAATAGGCAAGTAAGCGTTTCTGCTATGTTGGTACTATGCAGCTTCTTTATGTAGTAGAACAAACTTTCCTGTGGAATAAAGAATGATCCAACAATTGTCAAGAAAAAAAAATATATAAATATTTTAGTAATTTATATAGGTATCAGAAATTAGAAAAATCAAGCTCTGAGTTTATAATTTCAGAAAGAAGCTTACTAAAGTTTTCTTCTTTTCAGTGTCATGAATTAGATGTTAAATGCCAAAATACGATGTGAAATGTTCATTATACATAGGCCATTTCAATGCTGAAGTTCCAGAGACTGAACCCGGGTTTATAGCTATTTTTGTTTATTATAGTAAATCCTGCTTTGAGCTCATAGTCTTTATTCTGTATTTAATATTTTTCAGGGTTTTAAACACTACTCACACACTGAAAGACTTGATTTTAAAAAGTATAAGGCCTTAATTTTGTTAATATTGTGCAAGAAAAATTCTTCCAAGTAGCCTCAGAAATATTTTGAAATAATTTCTATGCAATGATACCGTTGTTTGAGCACATCTGTGTCCAGAAGTGTTTTATAGACTATTACCATACAAATACCAAAGGAGTTTTGCAAATGCCAAGGCCTTTGTGTAATTTCTTACGTGTGTATTTCTTGAGAATTAAAATTTGTAATAAAACTATTTGTGTAAAAAAAAAAAAAACAAACAAAAAAACAGAAGAAAAAGTCTTTACTAATTTGTTATTAGCATTCATTTACAGCAATGAATTATTAATTTTTAATAAGCCACCAATAAATGCACAAGCTTGATGCAATCCTAGATTATTTTTGTTTTGCACATCTTTCAGATGTACAAAGCATCTTCAGAAGGGAAAATAAAGACATGGTATCGACACCTCTGTTGTTACCTTCTGAGAACCGGTACTGATGGACAAAACATGGGTTATGCATCTATTGCTGAAATACGTTTGATGTGAAAGTGTTACAAAAATCTGCTGACTTAAATATCTCATCATTTTGCTTATAAGTTGGCAAGGTGAGTCTTGTCTCTGGTTGTCTGAATAGGAGATGTGCCGTGATACCTTTTTCCTTGGCAAAAGCACATAATTTGTTAATGTTTCACATTGTTTTGTGAAGAGGCTACTGCTTCTGCTGCCGGTCTGAATTCACTTTCACTTCAAATCCTTGAGGACGTTGGCTGAGGGCCCCTGGATGGAAAGAAACCATTTCCATTATCGCTGATTCTTAGTGCTCATGGAAGTTTTGACCATTTTATGGTCATGACCATTTTATTTATAAACGACCAGTCCTGACAGAAGCCCCTTACCAGACTACAAAATGCAAGGTCTCTTTATGTGTAATCAGCCTGATGCAGGGTTTTCCAAAGTGCTGCTTGTTATTCAGAAGAGCAGAAGACTGTAGGGTGATTTCTTGTGGCATCTAGGAAGAATTAAGCAGACATTCAGCCTTTTCTAACTCAGAGGATCCAAGCTGCTGCTCAGACTTTCTAATTGCACTCTACAGCTTATCTCCTGGTCAGGTGGCAATTTAATTTGCTTGGTTTGAGTTGTCTCAGAAGTGCCAGACAGTTGAATTTCCCGAGTGCTGCGTGTGTGTTTAAATCACATCCAATCTGTGCATAAGAGAAGAATTTCATTTGCTAGTGAAGGGACTGCTCACTGCAGCTGGGTGTGTCTTCTCCAACCAGGAGCATTTTGGAAACAAGGTCCTTTGAAATTTTTCAAAAAACTATTTGAACTATAGGTTGTCTTCCTTATCTAGTAGGAAGTATTTATTCCATAACCTCCAGCTCGTAAAAGGACCTAAGCTATTGTCATGCTAAAAATGCTATTTCTACTTGAAGTTGGTTAGTAAACTTTTCCATGGTTATAGAATACCAATCAGATCTACTGAAAATGTTGTGAACAGTAGCTTTTGATGTCCTGGTTGAGGACAAGCCCATGTACTAAAGCAGAACAGAAGTGTGAAGCCCTTTCTTGCTTTCAGAAATCCCTAAGGATCCCATATTCAGTCATTTATGGCGGCAGTATTGCTTCAGTACAGTCCATTGTGTGAACACGCAACTGCAGACACATCTTTTGTGCAAACTGTCTTGCGTAAGCTGAAATTTGAAGAGAAAGTTCAGTAGCCTGACTGTTTTTGAATGCAGTACTTCAAGAGTTAACTTTTGTGACCCAAATAAATACGTTTCTAAACCAGCGGGTGGTGCTCTTGCTCTCTTTATGGTGAGACTGGAATTAACAACTTTACACTAACGGATGCCTTGCTCTCTAATCCACTAAACTGTAAAACAGCCTGACAGTTCTTTATTTTCCCAAGTGTCTGCCTCCATTCTGACACGTTTAGTCACCAGCAATTTTCCCTCTGAAATAGGAAAGGAGAGGTCTTCAGTAAAAAACAAAAAAAATCAATTAAAAATTCTATACATCGACAACATAAAAATAACGCCATAATCTAATATATATTTTGAAACAAATTATCTCTTAGCCTGTATGTCTTTTCTGACAGATGTACATGCAGTTTATACTTAGAGCTTTTATTCTTTTCACAGTGGTAGCTTCCTTGATTAAATACACTTTTTTTTTTTCCATGAAACGGGACTCCTGAGAACAATATCCCCATACTAGGCTCCCAGAAAAGCAATTGTATTAAAGCCATACCTTTTTTTTTATGACTGAAATCATAAATCTGCATGCCTTTTTGAAAATTCCTTTCCTGCTTTTCATATTTTACAAATCTTGAGTAATCTGCACTAATTGCACAAGGCTGAGAGAGTTGGGGTTGTTCAGCCTGGAGAAGAGAAGGCTCCAGTGAGACCTACTTGTGGCCTTCCAGTATTTAAAGGTGGCCTACAGGAAAGATGGGGAGGTTCTCTTTCATGAGGGAGTGTAAAGAGGGTAGATTTAGATTAGATATTAGGAAGAAATTATTTAATGTGAGGCTATTGAAATACTGGAACAGGTTGCCCAGAGAAGCTGTGGATGCCCCATCCCTGGGAGTGTTAATGTCCAGGTTGGATGGCGCTTTGAGGACCTAGTATAGTTGAAGATGTAGTTGTCCATGTCATGGAGGTTGGACTACATGACCTTTAAAGGCCCCTTTCAACCCCAAACTGTCTATGGTTCTGTGATTCTGTGTAAAACATGAGGCCGAGCAAATGGATCCCAGAGAATCCACTAAAGCCGGTAGGGAGAATATACGGCATCTGGCACGAAAAAGACACACCCCCCCCAACAACTGGAATTCTCAAGTGTCTTATTATCTGCCTGTTATCTCCATCCTGTGCTCTAATAACAGTGATTGGCCATGCCTGCACTCAAACCTTCAGAAGGAGTCCAGCAGCATTCTTCCTGAGGCTTGGGTGAAGCTTCTCTCCCTGTTCTTCCCGTAGGGGCAGCGGTGTGCTGCCCGCCCACTGGCTTTCTGCCTCTTCATACAGAAATAATCTTTCTAATGAACTTCACATTCTGAATTAGGTAACAGAGTGAGAACACGAGAGACCAGTGTGGATCCTTAAATGCATGCATCAGGGTCAGGCTAATGCTGAGATCAGTGATGCTCTGGGATATAATTAATCATCATTAAGAAAAGAGGTATGCAGTGGCCACATGGCAGCATTCAACCTCCCTGTTTTCAGACTGAGGTAGGGGTGTGGAGAGAAGGAAATCATTCCAGACATCCATTAGTTACAGTGTCATTTACTTAGTATAAACTTGAGTTTGTAATATTGAGGGGCAGGGGTCTGTACAGCATAATTATAAATAAAAATTAATATGCCAACTTTAACACTAACAGCTGAGCAAGAAGCACCACATGTTCTTTGTAAAAGATGTACTAACAGAACAACCTCAAAAAATAATCTGCTGAAACTATAATGTTTTGAACCATTCTCTTCCTTCAGTGTGTCAGAAGAAAGTCCTTCCAAAAAATGCAGATGTGTGTGGATTTTGGTTATTTCTCTTTAGCAAATAATCTGCCTGTTGCATTGCTTGAGGTGTTAATACCAGTGGGAGGATAAATGACTACTACTTCTCATGAACTCCAAAGTGCTTCCTGTAGTCAAGATATTTCACCCAGACAGGCTTACTGACACCACCTTCTGTCTTCAGCTCCCACCGTAGCAGGATGTTACTCTGAGCTGAATGTTCTTATATTTCAATGTTGAATTGTAAAGATACTTTCCCTTCAAGCTTTTTATTGTTTTCAAACCAAAGAGAACAGAGCATTGTTTTTTATGTAAACAATCAAAAGATTTACAAATGTCTGAACCCTTTAGTTTTACATATGTTAAGAGCTGCCTTCATTTTCCTCTGGCTATATGCAGTCAGCTATATTTATTCTAATTGGCGTTCAGAGGACAGAAGACTTGACAGAGTGAAAGTTATAGATGGAACATGATCATTTGATGCTCTGTCAACTCCTGTCTTGCCTAAGAAAACATGTTACATTTCATGCAGAATTGTGGCAGGCTTCATTTGTCAGCTCAGCTCCATGAAGTATGATTTACACTGTAGTAAATAAGCATGCAGAATGGCCTGGGCAAGGGAAAATGTCCTTGTAGAACAGTTTAAAGAGCATTGATCAAACCTTTTTATTATTCTTCACACAGAGCTTTTAGACCAGTGTAACTCGCTGTGCACTTTCTCTAGAACATACCTCTCAGACTTGTACCTAAATGGTTATTTGTCAGCATTGGTTCCTGGAAGAGGCTCAAAGTGGAGAGTGCTAGCACATGCCCAGCTCTCTTCTGCCAGAGCTTTTATTATCTTTGTGGGCATAGTAGCTGACAATGGAAGATGTTCCCTTCTTCCTCTTTCCTCTAAATAATTATAGCAGCGTTTTTTTCCAACCTAATTTTGGACATGAACCTGTTTGTCAGATGTGATCAAAGTGGCAACCATGGGGACTTGAAATGCAGTCACATGAATCTGATGTCAAGAATTGTTCCTGTGTACCACTTTCAAACACGTGTCTGGGAATCCCCACACTATCTGTGATGCTCAGACACTGGTTCCCAGGGGAGCCTCTGAATGTATTGTTTTAGAGTTATATTGAGGACTACCTCCTATTATCATAGCGTGGAAGATGTGTTGCAGCATCTGCAGGAACTCTGGCAGGTAAGAATGTGAGCACAATACAGAAGTGAAGGAAGACACTCGATAGCTCAGCAGACAGATCTACAAATAAAACTATTGCTTGCTCTCATTTCCACACAAGCGACTACAGCTTTTTTGCAGATAGTTTGACCACTCTTGCTCACCAATTGTGAGCTGTCAACAGTTCAAACCATCTGGGCCTTTTAGCATTGTCCCTGAACTAAGGACCTAGCTCAGGGCAGTGAAACATACACCCCGTCTTATTCTCAGCCCTCCCATTCACAATGAAAGCACATAGAAAAGAGAAGTTCTGGCATTGAGTAAAAATACACTGCAGTGCTCTTCCTCCTCTGTTCAAAGGCAAATCTTACTTCAGGGAAGATGGTGACCTTTAAAACAGGAGAGAAAAATCTGCAATGGAAATCTGATACAATATTCTCTCAATTATATATATTCACACTATAACAACCGTTCCTGAGAGTAAGAAAGGCAGTATTTGAAATGCTATAAGCACCTACAGTTAGGAGGGAATCTGAGTGATTCCCTGTAATACTGGGAGTTTCTTGACAGAAAATCTAGAGAAGTTATGAAGCACAAATTGAAAAACAGAAATCACTCTGCGTAGACTCTCCTGAACACAACCATATACATTTGAAATAAAAATTATATTCAAAATCCAACAATTACTGCGGTTGCTAGTGGTGCCAACTAGAAGCACAGCATATCCTAAAGGAAGGATCTGGAACCTGGGGATCACAGGTACAAATAACTGCGGAGAACAATTGGGATTCTTCTCAGATGAGGTACTTTGGAGGCCCTGCAAGGTTTCACTTAAAGTCACTTGCTTTTTCGGAGAACTGACCTAAAAAAAATGAGTATATCCTATTAGTCAAAGCCTGAGATTGCCTGAGGACATTTGTAAAGAGGATCTGGAACGTATGGCCAAGCACCTGATTTACCACTTTGAAAAACAGGAGCTCTTCTGTGTAGCTTTACTACCAATGTATTTATTCTGTGCATGCTTTGTCTTGACCTGTTGTAGTCAGAGGAATGTAGCCATTGCATGTGTATAAAGAACTGTAAGCAAGACGTAGATTTCATTCCAAAAAGAGTGCAGTGGAAATTTTTAAACTTTTTCTCCTCTTTTTCAGGCAAATTGCAAGGAATCACAGAGAGAGAGAGAGAAATTTTGTAGTTGTTTGTTTGCTCTTGCAAAGCACTGAACATGACCCCTCAGGAATGTGTAGGAGAGGAAATGAAAAGCAGACGTGGGAAGCTGAAAAAGCAGCACTTCTCCTCTATCATTAAGTATATAATAAGGTAGATTACATCAGTTGTTGGCCTAGTCTCCCTGGTGAACAGGTGTCATAGATACAGCACTGTCTAATCAAATATTAACTCATCATGTGGCAGCAAGTACTAGGAGAGGGAACGTGTAAGATCATCTATCTCCTTTCACATGCGGCCAACTTTTCCATGAGGCACTAAGGTTCAGTAAAGGACATTCCTGTAATTTTTATGGAGTGAATCTAATTTTATGTAGTTGCATAGACTTGCAACAATCAATTTTTTCCACTTCCTATGAGAAAGTACTTTGGATACTAACATATGAATAGCCACAAATGCAGACAGATTGCTATGTTTATGTACATAGTTATGAAGTAAACCCATAGCAGTTTAGTACTAGCTATCTTCAACAGTTACCTAGAATAAACTGATACACAAGATTTTTATTTTTACTCATATATTTCTATTTTGTTTACAATTGCAAATCAATGTCATTGCTCCCATTTTACAAGCAGGAAAAAATGGACATGAAATTACACATTAGCAAAGAAGTCAGTCCTTGAGCTCCTGGAGCAGATCTGTCTCTGCTAGACCTCGGTCTGCCCCAAACTGGCACTCTTGGACAGTGGTGAAAAAAGAAATATTTTTTTTTTTCTTGTTGACTATTCAATTGCATTTATTAGATCTTAAAATGACAGCTGGATCAGCTATGTGGGTATTGTACATAAGATGTTAAATAACATGAGAGGAGTCGCCTGGTAAGAGTTGCTTTCTCTCTTCTCAGTCACTTTCCTGGAGGAGAATATCATGAATGTATTCAAAGTAGAGCCTCCAAAGCAAACTGATGATAGGTGAAATGAAGCAGAGCTTTTTCTACAGTAAAACCAGTATATCACTTACTCTCTTTGGGCTCCAGTAAGAACCAGTATAGAAGGAGAAACGATGGCTAGGAGAGGTTCTGGATGACCAGATATCCTGACAGATGGATTCTTACAATTTTCCTTTGATCCATCCCAGCTGTCCTTCTGAGAGCAGAAGCCTAAAACTCCTCCACACAGTTTCAAGGAGAGGGCTCAAAACTCTCCTGTTTAATAGGGAAGGCACTTAGGAAATTGAGTGTAAATTGAGCAGAAGTAATTCCACCTGGAACGTCTTTTATAACCATCAAAGGAGGGAGATTTGGAGCTCTTTTTTTCAAGAACAATGTAGGTGCAAAAAGATGTTAAGGTCCTTATTATGGATTATATATAAATACATTTTATATATCTATAAAATCAATAGTTATTTTAAATATACTTTACATCTAAGAACTATTATCCCAGCACCTGTACTACTTGTCCAAAACATTATTAAAATTCAGCTGACAGAAGGGTGAACCTAATGTGTATAAGAGCTAAGAAGTCCTGCTCTGTAGTTTTTAATTACTCAGTGAAGGTGGAAGGTGTGCCAAGAGCTGGAGAGATCGAGGTGCAAATTTTAGCTCTGACTCAGCTCCACCTTGAAGAGAGATATAGGTGTAGGCTGTTCCCTCTCCACCCCGCTTGCTTTTGGGAAGAAGCCCAGAGACACAGGAAAGGGTGGACAAGCTGGTCGTGAGCTCCAGCAGGTGCATGATGTAGGCGGTCAGTGAGGTAAGCCCTGTGGGTGCCTCGTGCAGTACATTTGCTCTGGGGTTAGGACATGGTCAAGATGCGTGGCCTACAAACGCCACACCGGCCCCGCCATGCAAATACAGCTGGTGTCATCCTACTCTGCTTCTGCTCAACCCAGTGTTAGTCCACAGGAGCAGAGCTGGAGAGGGTTGAGCACCTTGAAAAATTTGCTGTGATGCTTTTAAAAAGAAAGGTTCAAAACATGTGCTGCTAGGCCACCTGTTGATGTAAAGCCTTGACAATTTATTTGAGCTTAATTGAAGATGTCTCCATGGGTTCTGTATTGTATCACCTTCAACATCTTTTGGATACCTTAATGTGACAGAGCCAGTGAAAAGAGGCAGTCTTCTTGAACTCTCACTTCTGGAAAGGAGACCAGTAAGAGCTTGTCACCAGTTTTTATTAACACTAAATATTTTAGCAAGCTTTTGCCATTTTAAGTATTGTGGGGAAAACAAAGCAGTCATCTGCCTCCTCTAGCAATTTTCATAGCTCATGAGACTAATCGTTCCTGTCAGGCAGCTGCATTGCTTTTTCACTCTCTATAGCTGACAGCCTTTTTGCATTTGCTATTGAAAGCACCAGCTTCAGCCTTACGCTGCAAAGAATATCCTACATATTTTAATAATTTCCTAGAATCACTCACCTTTTGAAAGAGGCACAGCACTGACAAGCATAGAAAGGACGGCGGTGAGTCTACAGGATTCGTAGTCTCCAGAGGGTACTTTGGCAGAAGTGTAACGCTCTCAGTGAAAGGCACCGAGAACAGGCTCCGGTGTGATCTTGGTGAATTACGTGTTCTTATTTTTATTTTATCCTCAGTGTGTCTTGTGAGTTGATCTAGATTTTAATTTATTTCTTCTTTTAAATAGCTATGTTACTGGTGCGTCCTGGAGGGCTTGTTATGGAAAAGAAACAAAAAATAGGAATTTTTTTTCTTTTTTTGGTAATAAGTATGGACTCATTAATGACAGGGAGATTCTGCTGCAGTAAACTTGTACTGGTGGGACAGGTTTAAGCACTTAATCCTTTTGCTGCTCCTGTTATAACAATTCCTAGAATATGGCAACACTAACAGGATGTTTTTCATAGAGATTAAAAAAGATTATTCATTTTAGTGACTCATCTCCAGCCAGCCTATTGTTGAATGCTGTGGCTGATTGTACAAACAGCATGTTTTCCTGATGAAAGGAAAGCAAACTGAAGAGACCTGTTTCTTTGCAGCCACCATCTATTTTGACTTTTGGTCTCTCTTATCAATATAACAGTTAAAATTCCCAACAAAGTCTAGTTCTCTTCAGCATGTCCCATGTGCTACCCCAAACATCTGCTTCTCCCTGTCCTGTACCTCTACAGACTATTCAGAGACAAACACTACAACACCATGTGAAGTCTACTCTTCTGTTTTGCTTTAGAGCAGTGTAATGTCTATGTGTCAATATTGGGGGCACATCCTCACCTGGTTCTTCTTAGAAGTTAATTCTGGGAACAATAGGCCCAAGAATATTTTCTGCAACAAAAGAAGTCGCCTTTTGACAAGGTAACAAAAGCTGCTGGGTGGAAGCACGAGAGCAAGTAAAATGCTTCACAAAAAGATGCAAAGATATCTTGCTTTCTTACAGTAAATCAGGAATTATGGTGTTAAGTAGGGCTCTCTAATCTCATGTTCTTCTATTGCATATACACATAGTCTGCCCCTTTTCTAAGGGCAAACTATAAACTTCTGATTTAATTAATTTTCTGTCCTCTTAATCTGCTTGGAAAAAGTTTAAATACCAAGGACAAACAACAGAACCCTTTATTATAAAAGAATACAGCCTAGCTTGGAGTGTTTCTTTTACTATAAAATTTTCTGGCACAGTTAAACAGCTTCTTACCTTTTGCTTAGCAGCAAGGGTTTCTATGTGAAAAGCTTGCCACTTAAATATGTTTGGGGGGGGGAAGTCAACTGGATTTATAAGATCTACTTTTATCTTTCAGTTTTGTAGGTCTTCTGTCTTGTTACCTACTACTTTATGGACACGAATTGCCAGAAGTCTTTTGCAGTGTAAAAGATGCATACATTCAGGATAACTCTTTGGGATAGGTTCTCTAAATGACTAACTGTACCAAGTAACAAAAGTATTTTTCTTACATTGTAAACAAAATGGAATTAAGTTAAACATCATGGAGCAAAAATTGCTTGGATGAACGATTTTCCTGTGAAGCAGGAAATGTATGTTCTCTTGCCATCATTGACACAGTACATACTGCCATCTGGGTGTCCTGAGAAAGCACCTGGCTTGCTTCCTTACCTGCTGCTCTTGTCCTTTCTCAGTGGCTACATTAAAGTGCACTATAAACACAAAAATGTCATCAAGTGCCAAGCTTTCAACCTTACAGAATGCCTTTTGCTCCAGGCCTTTGCAATGTGGTTGGTCATCCCTGTTTCACAGGTGGAGGAGCTGAGGCAAAGATATCCACAAGCCATGGGCTGGGAGTAGAGCTAGAGCCTGGCTTCTTCACACCGTCAGTGCCTAATCTGAGGCCACATCCACACTCACTGCTGTCACTGTGTCCACAATTACTGCAGGTACTTCACAGCAGTGTAAAAATATTTCTTCTGACATGCTGAAGCATCTTAAGAGACTGTATGATAATACTGCATTTATATAATGTTTCACGCTGCAGTGCTAACCCAAAATCAGTCATTGCTAATGTTAAAAGCACTTTTTTTCTGCTCCACTTTCTTCCTCTGTGCAAGGTAGCTGAATGCCCCTGATTTTACACATGTTGTTTGATATGTGTCTCTGTGTAGGTCACTAAGAGTACATTAGGAATGCAGTGACATTTGCTGTTCAAACTATCACCTCGACCAAGCCACTGCGAGTGTTAATTATTTCACAAGCGACTGCGCTTGGTTATGTGTCTTGGGTTGGCACATTGCCAAAGGAGAGTAGGAGGTTTTTTAATGAGTCCAATTTTTCTTTTGACACTAGTAGCCTGTTAAATGGGATCATGGTCGTTTAGATGGTTTCCAAGGAATGCAAAGACACCTTGGGTAACAAACAGAAGGAGGGTACACTTGCGAACTGCTAGCTGTCCTGTGTTTTCTTTCTTTGTGGCAGCTTGCTGAGGTTCCTGCTACACTGTTCAGTTCTTTCAGGAACTGAAAGGCAAGATGCTCTTTCATTGCCCACAGGAACTCAAGGGGGTTTGTATTATAGTGAAGTAGCAAGAAGCCATTTGAACTGGTGTCATTGCCAGGAAGCTCAGAGTATAGTTTATATCTTTGTCATGAATCCATGAGCTTTTCCTTACCATAGGCTGAAGTGAGAACCATAAACTGTAGTAAAAATCAATATAACTTAGTAATGTATTCTAGAGAGAAGAAACAGGGTATTTCTAGAATTTAGGAGCAAGGTGTCTGTAGACCTCTGCTGATGGCTTAATTTCCATTTCATTCTGTGAACAATGGGACATATGGCCAGCTGGGGTTTACTAGATGCTACCAAAGCGTTGTTATTTCCAGTTAGAAATGCTATCTGCTGTGAAGTCAAAACCCCACAGTGGAGGCTGCTGAGTCTTTACACTCTGCCAGAGTAAAGGCACTACCCTGATCATGTGTAGCCCAACTGGAGCCACGGCTGTGACAGGAAACTGAGGAGAGACAGGGCAGCCTGGAAACTCTGTCCCTGGTCATTATGTTCATTGCTGCTATAAAAAGACTTCAGACTATTATGAATTTTGTCAGAACATTCTAATATGGTTGGAAGGAGAAGGTCACTTTGAAAATAGCTCGTATTTATTTATCTGTAAATGCTCATAAGAAATTATACACATACACCAGATGCTAGGCTGGCTGTGCCCTTTGTTCATAACACAGGCAATTAAAACAAAAAGAAGAATGTCCAAGGGGTATAGTTTTAATAATCCTAAAGATTAGCAGCTAATCCCAAACCATAATGAATTTTCCATCAGCATGACTTGTAGGTCACTGTCACTATAAATCTAGTCCAATGAAGTCCATTATCCAGAGAAATGCTCATGGGCTGCACGAAACCAGAACTGAAGCCAGGGTCAGTGAAGGAAAAAGTAAAAATAATGACATTGTCAGAAGGTGCTGTATTGACAATCTGCAGATGGCAGTGCACTCAACTCATCTACTGCCCACGCTCCACAACAAAAGTACCTTTAAGGAGGTAAACATCAATCATCTTTTCCTTTTACATCACTTTTTGTTACATTCCATCCTAATAATACCAAGTCTTAGTGCCACATGGCTGCTAGAGTCCTTGTCTTTAATCACAAAATGTCCTTTGCATGACTGTTAGGCATATGGTGTGAAAACAGTTGAACTTCGGTTCAAGCACCTGAATTCTGGACAAAATGGTTACACAGCTGTGACCCTATAGAGAAAGGTGTGTGAGGGGAGACATGTCCTTAAGAAAATGGGAAAAAATCTGCTAGTCAGAGCATGCCTTTGCTGAGTACGTTACACGAACAGTGCCAGTGTAGCACGAAGGACCAGAAAGTCAGTCCTAAATTGCTCTTCGTGACCACAGGTACCTGAGGCCACAGCCCGTAGACTCTGAGTTTCTGGTGCAGGTGAAGTATGTTAAGACCAAAACTATGAACCAGAAGCCTTGTGTTCAAAAGTCAATTTATCTGGGAGGGAGGAGGAGTACATGGGATTATATTAAACCAAGTTGTGACTAAACACTAATATGAAATTATGACCTGAGTGAATGTCTGAAATGGTACCAAAAACATATCCCTGTGACCAAATTAATATTTGACACTGTTTCATGCAATGTTACAGCCTGGATGTGTGGACAGCTAGGTTGGTAAGAAGCATGTTAGATGGTCAGGCTCAGAATGTCATGACCAGTGTATCATTTTCTGCATGGAGCAACTACCAATGGTATAGGTACACCAGGATCTATATCCTGGGACCTGTGCTGCTTAATGTTGTTATCAGTGACCTATAGGAGGTTGCTGAGTACTCTCTTATCAACTTTGCAGGTAGTGCCAATTGGGCTGGCCAGTACTGTCCATGGAAGGGTCATCATTCAGATGTTCCTAGGCAGGCTACGGGAATGGGCCAACAGGAACCACAAGAAATTCAAAAAACCCAATGCAAAGTGCGGCACCTAGGAAGGAAGAGTCTCTCACAATGATACGGTCTGGGGACAGAGTGCCTGGGAAGGAGATCCAGGGAAGGGTCTCCAAGACAACAAACTGGGCAGGAGCTGGTAGCAAGCCCTGGCAGCAGAGCTGGCCAGAAGCATCCAGAGCTGCAACAGCAGAAGCATCGTCAGGAGTTGTTCCCTCTGCCCAGCAGTCATTCTTACACCACATCTGGATGCCATGGCCAGTTTGGTGCCCACCAGTGCAGGAAAGATGCCAGTTACCTGGGGTGAGTTCAGCCTCACAACATTCATTGTCCCATGAGCAGAGGCTGGGGCAGTTCAGCTTATGCAGACTGGGACAGGGATGGCTCTGGGGGAACTTCACAGTCACCGCAGTGCCTAAAGGAGGCGATATAGATGTGGGAGCTGGCTCTTCACAGCCATGCATGGCAGGGCAGCAAGGTACATCAGTCTGTTTATTTAGCATTCAAGAACACGTTCTTAAACTTTTCCTTGTGTACTTCTTAAAAGTATTGCTTGCTTTTTATACACATTCCACTCTATAATGTTGCCAGTTACTTTAAACATTTAAAAAGATACTATTTAAAGCTTGATAAAATATAATGCTGGTTAGTAGCAGCACTGTGGTCAAACAAATTTAACCCATTCATTATCATTAATATACAGGCAAGCATAAATATTCTAAATCATCGGTGAATATTTGCTTGTACATGAAAACAAGCTCTAAACAGCAACTCTCTTATCATTGCCTTATATGAATATTTTAAGATCTCTGTGCTTACCTCACCTAACTCTTCATCCAGACATAACTAATTGCACCTTTTCAGACTCCCATGAAAAATGCCTAACATCACTCATTTGTTTCCACCACATGAGAAAGTTGGGACCTTTTTCTGAATGTTCTTAAGGTAGTTCCTACAATACAGGTAACACATGGACCTTGAGCAACCTACCCATGGCAGGGAGGTTGGATAAAATGATCTCTAAGGTCCCTTCCAGCCTAAGCCATTCCATGACAAGGTGACCTCCAGAGGTCCCTTCCAACCTCAACATACTAACTGTACCCATGATTTCAGCTGCAGTACCTTCACTATCTCCTTCAGTATTATCTGTGCTCATGCTTCCAATTTTGTGCAACATCTACCCTATCATTTTTTAATGGCTTCTCCCTGAGTACATTATAAATGGGATATAAAAGCCCGTGTACTTCAAAGACCCTTGACCCTGCACAGCATCATGGTTCACAGAAAATGGTTTCAGATTCAGAAGTGGTATCTGGTGTCTTAGTCATGGGGATCCCATGGACTGACTGCTTTAGATCACAGTGCTGGTGCCACAGCCATCCAGAGCCCCTCATTACCAAAATACTTCTCCTTGTTAGCTGGCAAGCACTAGTTTCTAGTTAAAAGTAGAGTGGGGACGATGTCATGAAAGTAAATTGAACAGACACAGGAATGAAGAACATGGTGCTCTGAAAATTAGAAATATTCTGTGAAGACCCTCCCACTTTAATCACACCCTTCTAGCATAGCTGTGGTTTGATCAGTGATGCTGCTGTTGTGATGTGTTGTCATTCCTTCCTCAGCCTGATTTTCTTTTTCTTACAGAACTGGGGTCCAAGTTGCAAAACCCTTGTCTTCTTTCCTCATCAGCTTTCTAGGAAAAGACATTGAAAGGCAGTAATCATTGTTCCTGTATGAAGGCATGTCGCGCTTTCATAACCTTTGATGTCTCTGACACAAACTGGGGCTGTAGCTTTCCCACCAGTGTATGAGGCCTTCAGCACAGTGTGGCGACTGCAGCTCACCCAGGAGCCTGCAACTCCTACTCCTGCTGCACTGCTCCATGTTCGCTCTGCTGCTTCTGCACCCCCTCCCCATCAACTGCTTCAACCCACAGGCTGAGAGATTGCATTCTCAGCATTTTTAAATGCTCCGGTAAGTATTACTTAGCACATGTAGTTAATCATTGATCTTTATTTTTATTAACTTAGCACTAGAGGTTTAGAATGAGAGACTCTTGAGTCTTCTGAGAAATGAAAAAGCAAGGGAGACAGGGAAAGGTGTGCTCGCTCCATTACTGACTGCATTCCAGCAACTGACACATCACTGGGCATAACTCACAGCAGCTACAGGAACTGCTGTAATTTAAGGCCGTTTCTCAGGAATTTTCCACTGACTTAAGATCCTCCAGACTTATACACTCTACAGTTGTTCCCCACTCTACCTTGGAAACTTCTGCACCAGGCTTGTTAAAACAGCCACCTATTTTGGCCCTAACCTACCTTTCTTGGGTAGAATCAGACCTCTGAGGCTCATGCAAGTTCTGTAAATGCTGCTTATTTGGGGATATGTGGGAGGGATGCTCAACTGGTCCTTTCCAGTTTCTTGTATGCATATGCAGTGCATGTGGATGCGTGTGGCTTTGTGGAGTTTGATTCAGCTGCTCTCAGATGCAGGATGCATCTGTGCCTCTGTGAGATAAAGCAGCTCCTCTTTATGAAACTGAGGTCTACCCTACTGAGGGAAAAATACAGTGGACTGGGCTTAGCGGAAAAAGAGGTCTCCACCCATGAATCATTGAAATGTGTGCATCAGGGACTTCAAATTTTGCTGAACTTGTAATCAAGGTTGTGCAGATGCCCATGATTTTGAGGAACTGGACAAAGTGGGGTGAGCAAGGATATGGCACTGGGAAAAAGATGAAGTAAAAAATTTCTCATCTCATTGACAGTTAATTTTAGTGTTGTTATTTACTTTGAAGTGTATGGGGTAAGGCCATACCTTTGAGAGCCCATGCCACTGTGAAGGAGTTAACATCCAACCATACAGCATCATGCTTTGAATCAGATTTTGAAGTCAGACCTTGTGGAAAAGTGGTAGTTACCCATGTAATGCAAAGATGCATGAAAGAGAAATGCTTGTGCATGAATATGTTATCCAATGCAAAGGAAACACAGACGAGCTGAAAACAAACAAGCCATCAAACAAAATACATAAAATGAAACCACACATATTGCCTGCTTCATTTCACTAAGTAACATAGGTTGAATCTTACCTAAAGGATGCACTTGTAATGAGTGGATGCATTTTTAATGCATTTGTACCTCCTCTCATTCAGAAAGTGTACTCCTTTTTTTCTGCAGTCTCCATGAGGAGGTAATTCACCATTCAGGCTCTCATTCCTAGCTGAGCCCTGTATCCCCATGTGCTGCAGTCCTGTACACTTGTACTGCATCTCACTGTCATTAAAAAGAGATGAAACAGCAGCACAGAGGAGATGCCTGGCAGTAGCAGCTTACTGTGTGTCAGTGCTACAAATTGCAGCAGAGCTATGAAGTAGCTGTAACCCCTGAATACAACTAGCTGCCATAAACCAAAGCATTTTGTTGGCATTTAAATGCAGCACCTCTACATTTACAAGCTTCCCAAAGACTGCCCCATTATTAATGTGATATGAAGGGAAGCTCCTACCACCCTTTTTGGCATATTTGCTTTCATGACTTACTTAGGAAAAGGAATATTGGTAAAGTTTTAAATGAGTTATGGCAGCTAATTAAAATAGAGACAGAGAATAAACGACCCAAAGTCTGACCATCAAGTCCTTGCTAGTGTTCCATCTTCACCCTGACAGAGAGATAACCTACAGAGCTGAGCCACCTTACTTGAACTGATTTGGACTCTTGGGGCAATCCAGGAAAGACGTTTCTCCAAGAAACAAATTTACAGTGATATGTAAACTTGAAGTTATCCCTACAGATTCCCTGGAATTGCTTGCTAGCTCAAAAGCTACTACATAAGTTGCTTTATTATTAGCTGTGGAAACATAATGACTATTGAATATAGTAACACGATGGCTTCTAAAATTTTCAGGTCCATATTGTTTGGGTCAATCCTATTAAATCAAAGGTCATATCGAGTGAATTTAGCTATACCTTTAAAAATCCTTAGTGGACAGCACTAAAAACTAGTTGTCGTCCATTATCCAGAAGCTGATCATTAGCTAGATACTAGACAAAGCAGATCTCTGTCAGAGCCCTTGGCTAGGAGCAGTTTCTGATGAAAACTAGACACTATCTGGGAATAAATATTAGCTGCAAGAAACACGCTGAGTGACAGAATGAAGTAGCTAAAACAAATAGAACTGAAATTTCCTGGAAATTTGGAAGGCAAAATGCTTGAACAGTACTTCATTCTGTATCTGTCTTTTTCACTGGTGAATCTGCTAAGTTTTTTCATATATGCCAAAAAGAAAAGCCAAGTGAAATGAAGAGCCCATGCTGATGTCACAGAAAAAGTCTGCACCCTGGAGCAAAGGAGACAGATTTGCTTGTTAAGGAGTATAGGACTGGAAAAGATCTCTGGATTTTCTGTACATTGGATGGGAAAAAAACAACTGTGTCCTTGTTGTAAAATCTTATTCCCACTGCGAGGATATCATCTTATTAAAAGACACCACAGCTAAAACAAGTGATTGTACAAATGAAATCTGTTTTTACTTGACTTGCTATTTCACTAAGTGCAAATTTGTCCTGGACTTTCAATCCTTTTTCTAATACTGAAAAGCTAGGAGGCTATGCAGCTGGACAGTGGGACAGTCTAGTGGATGTGAACTCAGGCAGATGGAAAGGATCACCCATTTAACCAAATAAATCCAGCTTGGTAGAAAATGGTCCTATATAATAAAATGCTGATTAGAAAAGACAGAATCATCATAGAATTGTTTTGGTTGGAAAAGACCTTTAAGATCATCGAGTCCAACCATTGACCTAACACTGCCAGCCTCACAGCTAAACCATGTCCCGAAACACCTCATCTATATGTTTTTTAACTACTTTCAGGGATGATGACTCCACCACCTCCCTGGGCAGGCTCCACACAAAACCACTCTAAAACTATAGCAATGAGGACTGGACTGTTCCCTCCTGATATTTTAACAGTCACAGGAATGGTTGCAGCATGCAAAACAGATCTTCAAGTCACAGTGAACCTGGAGCTATGTGAAGAAAGCTGATTTAAGACCAAAGATTAGTAGGTACTCCCACACTGCTGTTTGAACATAGCTCTAATCATGCAGTGATCCCAAACTTGTTTCACATTCACACTGGGTTGAAGAAAAGCTAAAGGAATAGGGGCTGCTTTGGCTCTGATTAACTCTGAGTTTAGGCATGAATTTACTCTTTACACCAAAGCCATCCGATTTGAATCGGGCTCTTTAGCCCCATCCTGGGAAACAGCCTGGAAGTGTGTGCAAGAACCACATTCATGAGGCTGCATTTTAGATTAATTAATAGGCAGGTTATAAATATCCCATTAACATCATGTAATCATTGTCACTTCTGTTATCTTTAGATGGGAAAATAAAGTATTTGGACTGATATTTTCAAGGGACTTTTCCACAAACTGGATGAAACCAGTTAGGTTACACGCGGGCTCGTGTAATGTGCTGCTGTCGGCCGCAGCCCAGACAGACAGTCAAAAAGACTTTGTCAAGCCCTTGGCTCTGATGGAGGAGTGAGGAGCAAGCAGGTTATTTCTAAACTTAAGCAGCTAGTCTGTGCTAGTTAGCTCACTTCTACGTGCAGTCTGGATACTCTTGAAATGTCTGTCACAGGACATAAACAGAATTTATGATTTTTTAATGCCAAATCCTTGGGCTTAGAACCAGTTACGGTTAAATGAATAACTCCTATTATTCTTTGCTATTACAGCTTAAATTAAACTCACTATGCTTAGTTATTTACTTAATGTTTTTGGTGAGTGTGAGGACAATCGTGCCAGTCTTGCTGGTTCACAACACCCTGAAGATAGTCTCAGTTTCTGAGTCTGACAGAGTGCACAAAGCCACCCAAGGATGTGCTTCTGCTATGTGATTTCTGCAGCACTGGACCAAAAAGTCCTTCACAAAGCAACAACATCCATTGAAATAAGGGAGGGCTGGAGGATACTCTCATCCAGCATATCCTCTCTCATTAGAATCTGATTCTTAAGCTTTGGGTGTAGCTTCAGGCTCCACAACCCTCTCTTTCTTGCTCACTCCTTTGTTCTGGCTCCATTCCTCAGTTTCACTTCTTGCTTCTATAACATATAGCCACACAGCACACAGATCCAACAAACATTCAACAAAGATTATAGATTTTATTCTCACAGTGCTTGAGACTTTGCTAAGGAAATAGTTTTGCTTAGCAGGGGAGTTTTTGCAGCCGGTTTCAAATCAGTTAAGAGAAAAACTCTCAATCTATTTGCAACATCTTCACATGCCCTTTTTGCCTTTCTGTTTGCATTGCTATGTTCATGAATATAGAATTAACAGGAAGAGGTGTTTTTGTTGTTTGTCTTTTTTTCTTTATGCCAGGAGCCTTTTCTTCGTGACTTGTTTGATATTGAGCCAAACTTCGATGGTGTAGCATCAGTGATTTTGCCTGAGGTAAATACCATCTATTTTCTTTTTCTGAGAGACTTTAGAGTGTAACCCCACCCTTCAGGGCTGAGTTATTATCACACCACTCTCTCAAAAAGGACAAATCAGGTTACAGAGCTCACTAGATTAACCAAACATAAAACGTGAATGCAACGGTTCACAATCACAATGAGTAAATGCCCTTGAGAAACAAGAGTTCCAGTTTAGCAGAACAACAACAAATTAGCTTGTTATGAATAACATTTACAATAACTTCACAAGTAAATCCACCATTCTGTTCTGCTAACTGTATAAGACATGAAGTCACAAGGTGAAACTGCCAACTGCTAGGAAAGATAATAAAATTCACTCCTTCACATCAGGGCTGATTAGAAATAGCAACTATTGCATCTCAATCTGTGTTCTTTTTAACCTGCTATTGCTCAGCTAAGGGTCCTTTCCGCTGCTGACAGTTTTTTAAGATAAATCTTGCAGGTGCTGAACTCTATTCAAAATGCACATAGCGCTCTGCAGACTAATAAGAAGGTGAACCTATTCAAGGATGATCTTATGTGTCTTTTCTGACTTAAATGATTCTACGATTCTATAAGGAATAATCTCGCAAACACATGGAATGATCTCTTTGGTTTCAAATGAGATCTGTGATGAGATTGTATTTTCTCATGTGTATATGCATTTGCAAGATTAGGCCTGAAGCATGAAACATAATGAACGATTAAAAAAAAAAAACAAACAAAAAGGAAGAAACATTTTTGGGTGAAAGACCAGGGAAAATAATGCCTTTTTAGGTATTTCCTGACTTTACGTATCATTCTACTTAAACTGTGTATGTGGGTGAGTGGTATTTAATTTATGTGTATGGTGGAATGGAGGTCAGAGTTGCAAAACCAAGTAAAGAATAAAAATAAGAAAGAATGCTTTTTATCAGGTGAGAGAGCATAGCAAAAGAGATGCAGAGTCTGGTGTTGAGAAGCAGCCAGAAGGCAACGCAACAATAAAACTCTGTCTCTGATGATTTTAGGGTTGGAAGGTGAAGGGGCAGGTTTTAGAAGTAAGATGGGTAACATCTGTTATGTGAAAAAAACCTAAGCAAAGACACATGCAAGGCAGTGGTCAGCAACACATTCATACCCTGCTTCCCCACATTGTGATTTGCTTCATACAGCTTAGCTCAAAAAAAAAAAAAAGTTTACTATGCTTTTGGATTGCATTATTTTGTCATGAATGCCACATGTTTGTACGAACAGCAGAATGTCTGTGCGGAGGCCAGACTTCACCGCATCTTCTGCGTCTGTGGGCATTGACCCCAACCTAGTTAAAGAGGCTGAGTTCAGGTCCTGATGCTGTCTCACACCTGTGCACTATTTTTTCTTCTTGATGGACCTATTTAGAGCTCGAATTTGAACAGAGCACAGGACGGGAAGTAGGAGAACAAAGGTTTTCTGGGCCTACTCTTTTGGTGGATTAAAAACTGCCTGGATGGCTGGGCCCAAAAAGTGATGGTGAATGAAGTTAAATCTTTTTTGCAGCTAGTCACAAGTGGTGTTCCCCAGGGCTCAATACTGGGGTGAGTTGTGTTTAATATCTTTATCAGTGATCTGGACAAGCGGATTGAGGGTGCTCTCAGTAAATTTGCAGACAACACCAAGTTAGGTGGGAATGTTGATCTGCTTGAGGGTAGGGAGGCCCTACAGAGGGATCTGGATCGATGGGCTAAGGCTAAGGTTAAGGTATGGAAGTTCAACAAAACCAAAAGTGCTGGGTCCTGTGCTTGGCTCACAATAACCCCATGCAATGCTGTAGGCTTGGGGTTGTAAAAGCTGCCTACAGCAAATGCCTGCAGACATTTGAGTGGCTGTAAAGCTGCCTGATGGAAAAGGACCTGGGGGTGTTCATTGACAGCCAGCTGAACATGAGCCAGCAGTGTGTCCAGGTGGCCAAGAAGGCCAACAGCATCCTAGCCTGTATCAGAAATGGTGTGGCCAGCAGGAGCAGGGAAGTGATTGTGCCCCTGTACTTGGCACTGCTGAGACCACACCTCAAATACCATGCTTGGTTTTGGGCCCCTCACCACAAGAAGGACATTGTGGTACTGGGGAGCATCCAAAGAAGGGCGGCAAAGCTGGCAAAGGGTCTACAGCACAAGTCTTATGAGGAGCATCTGAGGGAACTGGGGTTGTTTATTCTGGAAAAAGAAGGGTGAGGGGAGACCTAATTGCTGTCTGCAACTGCCTGAAAGGAGATTGTGGTCAGGTGGGTGTCAGTCTCTTCTCCCAAGTAGAGTGATAGGACAAGAGGAAATGGCCTCAAGTTGTGCCAGGGGAGATTTTTTGGACATAAGGAAAAATTTCTTAACAGAAAGGGTTGTCAAGCTCTGAAGCAGGCCGCCCAGGGAAGTGGTTGAGTCACCATTCCTGGAGGTACCTAAAAGACATGCAGCCGTGGAGCTGAGAGACATGATTTAGTGCTGGAGTTGGCAGTGCTGGGTTAACAGTTGGAAACAATGATTTTATTTTCCAAACTATAGGATTCTGGGATTCTATGATTCTATATGATTAAAGGGAATGATAAGGCTAACTGATTTAAGCAGCAGCACATCATGATCAAGGTAGGAAAAACACAGATACTACAGAGAAAGTGATTAGATTCACAGGCATATGGTCAATATGATCTTAGCATTCAAGATCAATTTGAGGGGCAGAACGAATCTCATCCTAAAATGATAGGTGGAATTCAATTTGAGTCTAAGATGCCTAAATTGTGGTTACATTATATAGGTGTATGGGCCACTTGTCTAAGCTCCCACTACTGTCAACAGTGGTTTAGTCAACAGGATCCAGAGAAAAATTCAGCAGACAAGTTGCTTGGGGCACAATTCAGCTGTCTAAACATAGACATTGAATGCCAGTTGAGATGCTGTAGGCTGTGCCATCTGGCCTACAGCTGCCTCTCTTGAAACAAGTAGGACAAACAGGTCTGTATTCTACCTACCAGCCCACACAAATGTCTCAGATACCTGCATGCATCCAAAATGGATGCTGGACATGTGTCTAGGGGCACATCTGGATCAGCTGAATCGCATCCTAGATGCTTGTTTTAGAATGAGCCTCTAGGATGCTTTCCAGGCTCTCCTAAATGTGTTTTAAGCCTGTTATGATTCCCATACAGATGCTAACTCCAATTTAATCATCATGTTTACTTTCATGGGTATAAACAGGTTCCTACTGAAGGTGAGCCATGTAATCTGAAAATGGAACTCAAGATAATACTAGTGGATAACTTCTGGTACTCTCTGACTTTATTTATTTATTTTTTAATTAGCTATGAGGCGAGGTAAGACTCAATAACTTGTACCTTCATATCTGACTTCTAAACATCTAAAACCAGGTCAAGAGAAACCCATTCTAGGGAACTAGTTCCAGAAGAAGAATGAACAAGATTCAGGTCTGGTCTACACTTGAAAAAAGTATTTTCCATGTAATTAGTGGTGCAACTTTATGTGAATGATTTCATAGTGGTATGAACACTTTTATTCTGGGATGATTTTCCAACTTCACTTAGATGGCTTGTGGAGAGTCTGGAGTAAACTAGTTCCAGGATAAGTGTGACTGTGTGCTACAACTTCTAACATTTTGCTCTGGAGACAAAGGCTTGGGAATAGAAGAGGAGAAAGGAGAGAAGAGTTGGTAAACCAAAGGGATGTTAGTCAAAACATTGACAATAGTAGTAAAAGGAAGAACTTGTTTAAGTTCCTTCTGGTTGTCTAATAGTGATGATAAAATGCTGGCTCTGTTTGCTTTGTGTTTAAATGCTTTGTGTTTTTATACTTGCTGTCTGTTCCTTTTATTGTTAGCCTTTTGTTTGATAGAAATTGTTTCAGTATGTCATTGAACTGCCTATTTGAACACATGGCTTAATTCACTTCCATTTTCAAGAACAAAATATCTCAAGCACTCAAAAATGTTTAGAAATAACTCCATGCTCATAAAACATTAAAATCTTTGCAAGTGCCTGGAGTAAGAAATGCTGCTGGTTTGTAAGATGTGCAGTCTATTTGAAAACCAGCTGTGTATTTTGTTTAAAATGAAAGTATAAAAAAGAGTTTATTGGTTTAAAGTAATTTTAATTTAAGCTGTCCCTTAAAATGACTTCCATCATAGAATGCTTTATGTTGGAAGGGACCTTTAAAAGTCATCTACTCCAACATCCCTGCAGTCTGCAGGGGCATCTTTAATTAGCTCAGGTTGCTCAGAGTCCCATCCAACCTAACCAAGGATGGGGCATCTACCACCTCCCTGGGCAACCTGTTCCAGTGTTTCACCACCTTGACTGTAAAAAATTGCTCTCTTATCTCCAGTCTAAATCTACCCTCTTTTAGTTTAAAACCTTTGCCCCTTGTCCTCTCACAGCAGGCCCTGCTAAAAAGGGCTTCTCATTGTTACTGCCATTATCAGCAGTCTCCAATCCTGCAAAAACTAGTACATGACAGGACAACTGCCATAATCTCATTGACAACACCTAAGAATAATGTTCCATCTGACAGTTCTTGCAGAAGCATGTTCACTCTGCAGTATTCCTCCTTCCCAACTGAGGGCCCCAACTTCAGTCACTTGCATGGTGTGTGTAGGAACGGTATCAGAAGGCTTTTTTATGTAAGAAGGCAGGCAAACAACTGATTTTAGAAATAGATCTTCCTGTAAATGTTCCAAACAGACTTTTAATCTTTCAAATGTCAAACTTACCAGCCAGCTACTGCTCAGAGTGATGTAACCTTTCTTCTGAAGATGGCATGAGTTGTGGTCAGATGAGAACTAATGTCATTGTAGGGTTACAAATGTGCTTTAAATTGTGTATCTTTTCTGATGCTCCAAACAAGGAATAGTTTGTTTTATCAAGGGCCTATGGTGCAGTTATATAAAAGGCTTTTGTAAAAGGTATTATAAAAGATGCATAGAAGACATTCTTTCAATATCCAGTTTGCTGTGCATTGTTTCCTGAGCCCTTCAACCCTGCAACATTGAATTAAAGTTGTCTTTCTATAGTGGTTAGCTTAGTTTTTCTCTGTTTTTTAAACATTTCATTTTGCTGATGCAAAACCTGTCCAATTATTCCCTCCTAGGAAATGTCTGAATCATAGTCTTCAGTGTGGAAACATGGGAAGCCTAAGTCACCTTTACCAAGGAATCTCTTCTGTGGAAAGTCTGGAAACTTTACAGTGTTATTTGCTCTACTGGCTGAGGTATTTTTGTTCCATTAAAAACAGATGCTATTCCTTAGTATTAAGACAGATTAATTTCACAGATACAATGGGATCCTATTATAGCAATCTGGTTTTGGTTTTAAACAGAACAGTTTCATTGTATGCATGATGCCTGGCTATAATATAACTGTTTTCATGTACAAATGGAAATCTAGAAATCTGACTTTCTTACAGTATATGTAAAAGGTGGCTATATTTGTAGACTCTAAAAGTGGATTCAACTGTACAAGTGTTTGAATACATACCATCTGTGTTAAACATATGTTCTTTTTAGCCCTGAATTTGCCACGGTCATTATTTCTTTGAAATGACTACAATGCACTTCAAACTGACTGGACATCTCAAAATTCAAGATTAACTGACAACCATCTTGTAAAAGCTTGACACATATTAATAATAACTTGCTCTGCAATTAACAAAATAAAACAAACAAAAAGAATCGGATTAGTTGTGAGTCTCTTCCCAGTGCTATGAGGAGAACTTAGCGTGGCCTAGGGTAGAGTTAGCCATGCACAGAACTGAGCTTCAGAAGTGGTGAGAGCAGACCTTGGGAGCATGAGCACAAAAGGCGAGCGGAGAACGGCAAGCAGCTTATGGTATTGTTGTCACATCTGGTCCCAGAGACAGGAGTGAATGGAAGGCTGCTTATAAACAGCTGAGCTATCGCACAGTTCTCCTGCAGCCTTTCCAAGCGAGGTATGTTTTCAGTGAGTAGAGGCTTAGTTACGGAATTTAGCTCTCTTTCAAGAACATCTGTGGCTTGCTTTTCTAACTAGAAGTCCACAAATAAACTTCTTTTTATTCTGCAAGAAGAAACGACATCTCAGAAAGAAGCTCAGGGCTTTAGAAAGATGCAACAACTCGCAAGGGGGGAAAATAATCAGGCAGCCCGTGCTTTTCAGAACAGCCACATCACTTTTTGATAGTGTCGTGTCACTGAGACCTGACAATTACATGTGTGATATAAAATGAAATGTCACTGGGTCTTCCATTTATTATACTCCATCATAATTGATAGCCTCAGTCTTTCCAGCACTGGCTTTGATCTCGCTGTTTGATTTATGTGAGCTGACTATAGTGCCTTGGAAAACGTCGGTTGAAATCAGTGGGGTTGTGGAAGGGTGAGTATTTTTGCCCTGCAGCTCAGGCTGCAGGGTAGGAAAATAATTTTATAAGATTGAAAATTGCTTTTTGGATTTGCTGCTATGAAATGCCAGACTAATGTACTCAAAATTTTCATTTTCATTAATGTGCCTGTTGATTCATGACTGGAGAATGTGAATTTCTGGAACACTGGATTGAATCTCTGTGTACTTCCCAGCCAGCACTCTGCTGACTCGCAGGGCATTGAGACTAAGGAGTGGAATAAGAGATCCGAATCTAGCCCATGAAAATAGATGAAGGAGGGGAAAGCTGACTGTAACACCACCACCAACAGCAAAAAATGTTTTCTTTTTTTTATACCAAATGGTTGAAAAAGTTCTCACTGTTTCTCCAATGCAGGGAAACTCAGGTCTTAACCTCTCATATCCTGCTCATCATCAGACTTGTTCCCTGATGCTTCTTTAAGGTCTGTGGTAGCCCATCTCTTGGTGACTCTTTATACAACAGAATACCAAACTACCAACTGATAGTGAAGGAGGCTGCCTGCAGACTTCCCCTGAGATATTATATTATTTATTATATTTTATATATTGGTTAAGGTATAT
>JANHFX010003397.1:0-33531 GCA_027560015.1 Chloroceryle amazona | reverse complement strand
TGCTGATGGACCGCACGGTTATTGGGCGGTAGCCGTGTGCTTTCGGAACCAGGTTGCTACGCCTTTAAACGGCAACAGTATTCAGCATGTAAGCTTTCTGTGAACAGAGACGCTGCGTTTTAGAATCTGAACTGTCACCGCTGGCACAAAACAATGTAACACCCGACAGGGCTATCTACCAATTTCTAATGCTTCTTTCAGCTGCTTATTTCAAAATTTTAATTTCAAGTGATGCAAGAACCATAGTAAACCACACAGGAACTTCTCTAGTTCCCTGGCTTGTTGAGCTCATTCCAGGTGTTCAGAAGGATTAACAAAAGCCATTTTGAGTTGTTTTCCAAGAGGGAGTTTCTAAATTTGGTAGGCAGACATAAAAAATGTGCATCTGTGTTATTATCCCAGTGGCCCGTGTTGGGTGTGTCCCTGGTGTTTTGCAAATCCTTACAAGCTTGTGAAAGCAGCTGGATGAAACACTTCTCCTAAAATCATCTCTCAAAAGATCACACACACCTTGACAATCATACACAAGCAACCATTTATCTGCATTTTTGTTATGTCATATATTGACCCAAATTTAGCTGCTTCTTTAGCTGCCTTCAGGTTGAAGATGCTGTCGGCTATGAGCATCTCATGTGCCTTTTTCCTCCGGTTCTCTTTCTAAATCTAATCATTTGAAAGTCCCTTTACAGCCATGTAATGCAAAGAGTGAACATTTTTAAAGAGGTGTGTGATAATCAACATTGGGGATTCGCAGCAAAGGTGGTACTAAGGCAGCTGCATAAAAGCCAAGTCAGCAGGCGCATGGCTTAATAGCTACCTCTAGACACGCTCTAGACTTCGTCTTCTGCCAGCCTCACACTGTTAGCTAAGTTTTCCTTCACTGTTAACCAATACTTAGTTGGATTTTTGCTAGTGTTATTCTTTGCCACTGTTTTTTTTTAAACTTTTTATCCTTGAGTGCAATAGAAATTGGTAGACAAGTGTAACCTTTCTGTCTGAATTACAGTTAACCATTCTAGAGAAGGCAAACTTAAGCTAACAACAGCATCATAGACTATCATTAAGTCATGAAACTATAATTTTTTCCTAAATACCTACAAACTAAATATCATGAAGCCCTATGGCACTTAGTCTGAAGGTGAGGTTAGTGAAAAAGGGTTGTGAATATAGCCAAGGATAATCATGGATGTGCTCTAAGGTGTGAAATCTGCAACCTGCATCCTTAGTTTCTCCCAGTGGTCACCCAGATGATGTGATATGTATATGGTGTTAAGCCAACCCTGGCAAAAAAACTAGCAGCATGTGGCTAATTTTAAGCGTAGCATGGCAGGATCTGTAAGTACATGCCAAAGCACTCTGTTGGACTGGCATCTAAACGTGCAGCAGTGTGCAGAGCTGGATGCTGGCTGCTCCTGTTAGGATATTACGAGACCGCAAATGCTGGAGGCTGAATGAGCTGCGTTCCCTGGGGAGAGTTTTGTGAGGAATCAATGTGGTAATCACTTCTGTCTGAATGGTGGTGGGAAGGCACAGTTTTAACAACAGAAGGGAGTACATAGGACAGAAAGTGACCTCGAGGAGACAATAGTTAACCCACCTTTCCTGAGTCAGGAGCAGCTACACCTTTCTCACTCCTGGCAGATACTTCGTACTATTTACAAAAACACCTTAACTTATTTTTCCCTGAATTTCTACAATTAAAGCTCAGTGCTTCTTCTCTAATGGCCACCAGAAACAGTATTTTGTCCCCAGAGGTCTTGCACGGTCTTTTATGGGTTTCATCAATCTTCTGCAGAACAAAACACTCCTCATTCAACTTTTTCTCTCAGTCATGAGACTTTTGATCATTCTTATTGCTCTTTTCCGTGTTCCCTCCTACTGGGCCATATTTTTCTGCACAAAAAGATAAACTGAATATCATAAGTGGCACTGAAGGAAATACAGTCCCCTGGATCTCCTTCTCACCAGGATACAATAATAAGGTGACTGGTTTTGCCTCCCCGCACATTTAGTGCCATTCTGGATGCTGCCCTTAGCTCTAATTTGGGCAATACCTCAATACAGCAGTGATCGGGGGTGTCTTCTGTATCATATTCTTACCTTCCTTGCTCACCAGTATTTCATCCCAGAGGAAACCCCAAAGTGTCCCTCCTTCCTTCATACCACAGTCTGAAAAGCAGAAAAGGCAGGAGTGCTGCTGCTCTCAGGTTTGGTCCAGTGGAGAGCTGTCCTATATGAGGGGGGTGACCAACTCCGCTGACTTAACTAAGGACAAGAGACCTCAGGCCACCTACAATACTGAGGCTCCCTGACTACCTATGTTACCTGGGGTAGCTGTAGGTGAGACAGAAAGAGCTGATCTGAGAAATCACTGGTATCATGCTGAAAATTTAACAATATATCCAATTTGATGTATTGAATATTTTGAGCATCTCAGATCCAACACTGGCTCAACACTGAGGTTTTCCTTTGTATCTTTCGTAGTATAAGAGGAAAATGAAGCAATACACTGCCAAATCTGAAAATAGGTACACATGGAGGGAGGAAAGAAACAGAGTTGAGACCTGAAGTCACTATTTAGTCCTCATTTTACAATAAGGTTCCACCATTTCTGACTTCTTCAGCTTCTGCATCAAATGGGTCCTGCAAAACTACTTTTCACTCCTGGAACTTGCATCTCACCCCCCCAATAGTGGAACAGTAGCAGTTGTGCAGTTAGCATCCAGTTATCAACACGCCTTTGATTTGCAAATAAGTGAAGTTGCAGCTTCTGACTTTGATGACATGGAGCAGAGGGAGGGGAAGTAGGTAAAAAGTGTAGGAACACAATTTGCATAGATTATGCTTGATATTTACTTTCAAGAGCTTGTGTCTGAGACAAGGTAAACTCTGACAAGTAAAACTATCCTCACTAAATACTTAAAATACAAAAAAGTTATGTTTTAAAAACATCTGTTTTAAGAGCCTTAAAAATATGCCATGTGTTGGCTACCATCAATACATGGTCTGAATAGACCTAACTGAAGTTTTGGTGCAGTATTGAGTGAGGTTACAGCAGGGGAAAGGAGTTTCCCAGTAAACCATAGCCACAGTAGGCTTGACCTGCTTTGGTTTCCTTGCATTTCTGAGAATCGGAACAACTGCACAGGAGAATTGCTCTGATCAGAGCTCTGTGAACTGGCTGAGAGAAATGAGATGGCATCACTTCCAGGCTTACTGGGACATTCTCTCCCATCTCAAAACAAAGCCAAGGAACTTTTTATTACAAGGAATGGTGTATGCTGGTGAAAAAGTGTCCTTCAGTTGCATACTGAAATGCAGTCTTTCTCCATTTAATTTCTATGCCAGTTTGTATGTTCAAGGGGCCCTACAAGTTAAGAGTCTAAATGGTTAGGTGCTTCTAAATTTGCTATAATTCATGGATTTTTCTATATGCTATAGAACATTCTATCCAATATAACGTTAAATAAACAGCTCTAGAATTAAGCCAGAGTTTATATTTTTTAATTCAACTTCTGAGCATTTCATTCCTACTAAAAATCCAAGTGCCTGATTTTATTGGATTACCATTGCATTATTCCATCAAAGTGAATCCTTAAACTCCAGTTTCTCTAGCTCACTCATAAAGGCTTTATGCTATATCCTCAAGCTTTCCTAGCTTAGCCAAGAGGATCCAGGATGAAAGTTTACTGCCATAGCAAAACAAACATGTAGCATGGGAAAGACATCACTGCAATACAAAATTGTGTAGAAGCTGAAAGCCCAAAGTAACTTTGAGAGATGAGCTTTGATTTCTTTGGATCTTTAATCCCCAGAACGGCTTGATTTTTTTGTCCAAGTTGTTCACCCAGGTCTAATGACCATTGAACAGTCTAGCAGGCACTACACATGAGGTAGGATTAGGAGGTCATGGGTTCAGTCCGTAAGTAGGACCACTCACCCCTGTCACAAATCTACTCAGTTGACAGACAATTCTTTGTGATGAGTTGGCCACCCATTTGGAGGGTCAACAGAAATCTCGCTTATTTTGAACATTTGACCATGAGACACAAGCTGCCTTTCTGTGTGGGGAAGCCCACCCCCCAGGTGCCCAGAAAAAAAAAAAATCACAGTTCATGCTGTTCGAAATCCATCCTCCCATGGCTCTTCCTGTGGTGGCTAGTGTTTTTCAAGCTGACAGCTTTTATTCCATCTTCTGATGTGTTCTAAAAAATATTTACAGAATGTTGCAAAAATCTTTATTTTAAAGGGAAAATTCGTTTCAGTGAGTGAACTCTATATGGGTTTTTTTCAGTAACTTTAATAAAGAGAATGCTTTGAATGCTTTTACTTAAAAAAAAAAAAAAAAAAAAAAAAGAGAGGTATTATAAAATAATACCTTAATGTCATGTCTTAAAGTATGCTTTAGACCTCTCTTAAGCATCTTGCTTGTTATGCATCAAAACTTCCTGTCACCAGAAAGAAAAAAAGCCATCGACAGCATTCTTTCTGTCATACAAAAGTACAAGAGTAAGAAAATCATCCCTTTGGGGTTTTTTGTTTAGTGTTTGGAAAACTATAGCTTCATGAAGGATCTGATAACTAACCCATATGGTGCATGATCCTGATAATACAATCCAAACATCACAAACCAACTCCCAAAAGCTAACAAGAATCAACGTCTTTGTTGTAGAACAAAACAATGTGATCTCATGCTAACCCAAAATCCAGTTTCTCTGGAGATACCGAATGCCTAATTCGCAGTGAAAATAGATGGTGATAGATGATGACGCATGTCCTACAGTTTGATGTTGCCTCCCAGAGATGAAACAGAGGGCTTGATCTCTTGTGGTGTGAAAAATTCTCTGGCATTTTTTTGGAATCAGAGAACTGATGGAAAATCAGATAATTATACTTGCCTGTGTAAAATTCCTGTAAGTATTAACTATAGCTTGTATTCTCCTCTTTCTGTTTAAACAGTTTTCTGCATTTGGTCTGCACAACAACCATCCCAGCTTTTTTCTGGTAAAGCTAAAAGCAAGAAACCTGATGATTACTTGAGTAAATGTGATACCACTTCCTGCTGAATGGCTGATATTTTCCAGTTCTGAATTGAATTATTCTACCTAGGAATTTAGCCATGGTTTGGCATTTAAATTTATGGCCCAGTGGGACAACCCTGTGAGTGTAGAATTGAACACACATGTCAGAGGCCATGCAACTGTTTTGAAGAGACAGAAATATTGTACATTCATGACTTAGTTATGTACAACACATAGGAAGTGTAGGTGCATGTATCTCTCCCTCAGAAAGAAAAGGTGCATAGTTGGGCGTGTTTGCCTTCTGACTCAAGAAGTGGGGTGATGGCAGGATGTATTTTGGTCATATCCTACCACGGAGGAATTGTGGGTGGAAAAACAGATAGCTTATAGTATGGCCAGACTTATGAAATAGGCTGTCTACTTTTGAACTTCAATCATGTACTTTGAGGACCTCAGGGCTTTCTAGAAATGACAACGAATTAATCCGTGCTGTGCAGAAGAGGATGATCACCCTTCTTGTTTTGTTAGTAGAGGAAAATGCAATTCACAGAGACTTCAAATGGGAAACTTGACATTATAATAATTTTTATACCATAGACCCTTTTTGAACCATAAATATCATGATCAGTCCTCTAGGTAGTTTGTTATTTAGCTTAAAGCCACCCTTGTGCTATTTCAGTGACAGTTTCTTGGTGAAGGGTTTATTCTCAGTACTGTCAAATGTTCAGCACAGTGTATCCTCCACCTCTACTCAGTGTCATTGCATAAAACTCTAACACAGAGCAAGGTTCACC
The DNA here is from genome assembly GCA_027560015.1 of Chloroceryle amazona. Classification (NCBI taxonomy): domain Eukaryota; kingdom Metazoa; phylum Chordata; class Aves; order Coraciiformes; family Cerylidae; genus Chloroceryle; species Chloroceryle amazona. The sequence continues at coordinate 27,716 of JANHFX010003397.1, read as the reverse complement.
AAGAATAAGACATGTTTCCCATGACAAAAGGACAAAAATAAAAATAGGATTAATAATTAAAAATAAAATAATCATTCACTCAGAAGAAAAATATAAAACCAAAAGAGAAGTAAAATAGTTTGTGGTATATGGCCCTAACACATCGCAACCCACTAACATCACTTTTACTAACTAGAGTCTACAGCAAGATCTGCCTGAAATGCTAATAACTTCCAGGAATGAAATAGGAAAGAACAGAGAAAACTGGAATCCTTGGGAGAAAGCGACCTCATAGACCAAACCTGCTGTTGTTAGAGTGTCACCTATTTCCATCATGTGGTCACAGCTGTGGCAGTAGCGCGGGAAGATCTGTGCAAGAGACCACACAATGTAGAGAAGGCAGAAAGGAATGCAGTGTGGTCTGAAGAAGGTGTGCTTGGTAGGGCTGCTAGTCTAACACTGTGCTGCTCGTGGTACCCAAGCTAAGTAGGGTCTGGTGATACCAACAGCTGTAATATCCAAACATGGCAATAGTGATCCCAGAAAAGATGTGCACTCTGGCAGGGATGATTGAGCTACTCGAGCCTAGATGACTCAGCATGACAAATGCAGGGTTTGAAAAGAAAATAAAACTCTGCATAACCAAGATTTTAAAAGTGACAATTCAATGGTGGGTGCTTGACTGATGGCTTTTTTGCAATTATAGGAGAAATTCTCCTCCAGCTCTCCCAAGAAAGAGTCTGTGTATTTTGCAATTTGAGAATGAGAGGACAAAAAAAAAAGTTTTGGTACATTTCTTTTGGTAGGTTTCTAGAAACTGATGTTCTCCCTCCCTCGTTTCCCTCTCCACACCCAATGACTGCAGTATTCAGTGCTGAACTGGAAACATCTTTTCTGAAGGTGAAAAGGTAGCTCCTTTTCTACAACCACTCAGTCTCTGAATTCTGTGTAGAAACTGTCAGCAGAGCAATGGCAGATAATGGCAGCCATGGTGTTCTGGGCTGCTGGAATTTATGCCAAGACTGGTCAAACTATTAGTTTCATCACAATCTGAATCATTGTGAAAATAGAAAGCTGTATATTTGCCTACATCAACTTGTCTCCTGGGTCACTGATTCTCTGCAATGCCCTTCCTTGCATCTTCATGGGTTTAAAATTCTGCACCAGGTGATGCAGATTCCAGCAGTATCACCTGCACTTCACTTACTCCTGTGAACTCACACAGAAGTAGGATAATATTCTCAAACTGTTGCTACTTCAAGCTAGATGGGATGGAATTCAATATCCCTTACTCTGAAGCATAGTAAACTGTTGGGAGGCTTTTATTTTTGTCTTATTGACAGACTCTCTTCCTAGTGGCTGAGATCCTTGGGTTTGATTGCAAGTTGTTGACTTGCAAGCTTACAGCTGTCCTGGCCTGTGTTAAGTCATAAGGGAAGCAGTGTAGAAAGCAGCCAGATTGTAACCCAACGCTGGTAGAGATGACGGAAAAGAAAACATGAAGAAGTAGGTCCCTGTGAAGATCTTGTGAGTTGCTGCAGCCAAGAATTGAAGCCAGACTTCTGCAATTTCTGTACAGCAGTTTTATCAAGGAATTAAATGTTGCTGCAGTGTCTCTAAGCTTATTCTTGTTACAATGTATTAGTTTCCATTATTTTTTCTTAATTGGTATTGGCGGGATCCAACAGCTTCTGTTCCTTCCTCTGAGCATGGTGAGATACTGCACGGGCAAACCAAATAATTTTCAAACCTGTCCTGTGGGGAGGGGGAAGGAAAAAGAAAAGAAAATCCTAGGATCTTAAAAAATCAGGGGCTGCAAATTCCTAGCAATAGCTATGGATGAGAAGTGGTACCATTAGAAACGTTAATACTGAGGCACAGAGCTATGAAAAAAAATGTTTTGAATTTGAATGTGGCAATTAATCCAAAACATCTTCTGTTTCACAAAGCTTTTAATGAAATTTAATGGAAAAACTGGAGATTACCTTAAGTAGCTCCCTACCACCTTAACTTAGTGAAATATATCACATGCAGTAACTTCACCAATCAAATTCTCACTGAACAACTCAGTGCTTATTATAACTTGCAGAACTACCCATTCTCTTTGGGGTTGAGTGATTCCAGCTATTACAGCACCATGTAGAAGGAAAGGGTCAAAACCCCACACAGGAGTTTGTAGAACATTATTAGCTATAGTTTCCAGCAGATGTACATTTTTAGATAGGATCAAAATGAAGCAGTTGCTGGACACTATATTAAGTTTTGGTGCGTTTAGTCATCTGCCTCGGTATCCCCCACATTTTAGAGGCTTACAGCTTCTAAATGGCATGGGAAGCTTCTAAACGGCCTCCCTAGCATATGTGCTTTACCACATTTAGCTTCCTATTGTCTTTCCGAATGAAACACATTAGCATTATAATGTCAAATCAGGGAGATTATAGGCCAGACCATCTCATATGTTCAGTTGAAATGGAAATCTGAGAGATTGTCCTCTGGAGTCACAGATTCATAGAATATCCATCAACCTGACTCGGGTATCACACTGGTCTCTTCACATCTAGGTATCAGCTCACTTGCCATGTTCACAGCCTGAGAGAGGTTGTGTGAGGGTCTCCTGGTCCTGAAGAGCAGCCTACACTTGCTCTCCTTGCTTACCTAGTCTTGTTGGTCCACAGAGGAGAAGTGGAGAGCCACTTCTCCAGTAGCTTGGATACTGGATCAAAATAACAAGATCTGGTCCTAGTCTTGTCTCTGCTTTGCTGTGTACCTTTGGGCAAGCCACTTCATTGCCTTGTGCTTCTTCCCCACTTCCTTGCATTCATCTGTTTTACCTTCCTAGACAATATGTGAGCTGGGACAATGATTTGCCCCTTCTTGTCATCTCTTCCATAGTGCAGACTCAGTGATAGGCATTAACTGATTTCAAAAATTAAAAGGCATATACCAACTGACTACCACATAGGCACCACCAGTAACAAACAAGCTGACAGCAAAGAAGGGAGGCACTAAAAAATTAAAGACAACCATCACTTCTAGTGCTTCCCTTTGCCATCCAAAGTGTCCTTTTCAAACTCTTTTAAATCATCCTGATCAATTATGCTGTAGTTGCTGTTATTCATTTGCAGGAAGAAAGATGCTGGGCTGGGGTTTTGTTTAGTTTTTCTATAGGTTTTCTATAGCCTGTAGGTTTTTTCCTAGCTGAGCTGGCATTGTTGCCAAAGTAGTAATTCTAAAACAAACCATCCTCTTCACTTTTGCCAAACATATGTCAGTGCTTTCCAGCTCCAGAGAAGGTACATGAGTGTAGAAACTCTTAAATGCCTCCTTCAGGTGGCTCAGCAGTACCGTGCTAAGGACCTTTTTCAAATTCAGCTATGTTAAACAGACTAACATTAACCAACATGTTAGAAGCATGTCTAAGATGTCAATGTCACGTTTGTGTATCAATGATCTCCTACTAAAGACAAGGAGGACATGCTGACTATATTGTATCTCAAATTCTTATCACTGATGCAGCCCAAGTATAAATACAACAGAAGTTTTGTAAATTTATAAGTGCTGACTGTGTTGCCTCCCCACTTGGCAATAACACACCTCTTCTCTGCCTCACTGTCCTTTCCTTCCTTGCTTGCTATACATCCCTCTTGGTCTGGAGGACCTGAGCTCCTACCAAAAACTGAAGTTACCACACTGTGCTTTGGCTACAGTGACCAAAGGACACCCATAACTGCTCTGCTTCTCACTCCTCCACCTTGGACAAACCAAGTGACTGCATGCTGCCATGCAAAACTTTGTAGTGACACCCAAATCTTTTTTCCACCCCTAAAGAGGTCACAAATTATTCATCTGAGACACCCAGAACTAAAGCACCTACCAAGAAGGATCCAAACTTCATGAGCACTTCCCCAGGTGAAAAGCCCACCACTCCCCTTAGCAGTTTGCTCTAGTGACTCCTGCTGTAACATTTGCTGTCATAAAAAATGGACTGATTCTGTTTTTAGGTTTCAGTCACTGATTCAGACACTACCCTTTGTCACAAACGGTGGCTTGGTAGGACTCATAGGGGAGTTGCTGTCAAGCCACGACATCCATTTTCTCCTCAAACACCCAGCAGCTGTGGTGTGATGATGTCTTTCAACTGATACTGCTCTGGACAGAATTTGGGCTGCTCGCTGTGAAGCTGGGAGATTTCTGTTCCATGAGCTTTGGTCAACCTCAGGCCATCGCTCTTCTGTTCAGATGTGTATCATAATGTCCTGCTTCTACTACCACTCTTCTTCATCTACCCTGGCCTAACACAGCCAAGCTGGTTTGCAGGCTGCACCTTTTACAAGTACTTTTTTTCCTAATAAAATAAAATAAAGCATAAATGAAAATAAAAATTAATTTTAAAATTATAATAAAAAAGCACCAAAAAAAGCACATTAAAAAAAAATAAACCAAAGCAAAACTAGAAATTGCTGTTGATTTTTTCTTTCAAATAGTAGTTAACTCCACCTTTGTTACAGATACCCGCACACATACACACACATACCAACGCTCACACACCCCCAGCCAATCACCTGGCTTGCTTTCTCTTGCAAAGTGTAGCCAGCTGTAGAAATTACCATGTGTTCTAATACCTTCACCTAAAAATACACCTTGCTTTAATAAGACCCATAGTTGAAGAGTTAGGATGGATTTAACTGGGAGCTTATAAGCAGGATGCAGTCTTCAGTAAACTGCCATGTGAAATTATCCTGTAGTGGTTTTCCATCAGCTATGAGGCAATGTTTTAATTTGCCCCATGAATGTTCCTGTTTCTTTGGCAAGACACAAAGTAATTCCTTTTTTTTTTGCCTTGCTGAGGCATCCAAATATACCTCTTCATTTACTGAATTGTTGGCACAAAGGAGTCCAGTGTAGCAGGCCAAGTCGATGTGTCTCTTCATTGTGAGTGAGGCTAGCGGGATTAACCTTCCAAAATGAAAGAGATGCAATAAGCCAAATACCAAAGTCATTGGAGTAATATGAGGGATGAATTTGGGCAATGCCTCTAAAATCTCAAACTTCTAACTACTAGGATTTAACAGTCTTCATTTAACTCATTAATTTAAAAGTGAGTGGGACAATATATTATGATATGTCATAGAGGAAGGCTCAGAAAATCAACTACAGAAAGAACAGTTCCCTAAAACGCAAACAAAACAAAACAAACAAACAAAAATACAATTGACATCAAGGTTTCATGTACTAGTTCATTCTGTCAGTCTCCCCATTAAAATCACTGCAGGCATACATAATAATTCATAATATTAACTGATAGGAAGCAATGCCACACTAACATTTTAAGGCCCTGCCATCAAGCACGTGTAAGTTAAGAAATGCCAGAATGAGGACTGACAGTGAAACTTTAAGTCACCTGTCTTCTCTGTGCACAGTGATACAGCATCTGCAGTTCAACAGCAACTTCTTTTCCCCCTGGACCATCTCCTCCCACATTCTGTGCACAGGGTGGCTGCATTTCCTTGGTGAGGAATTGCTCGGTCTTGCTTTTCCCTTGTTCACTGTGCACACCCCAGGCTTTTTTAGCACTTCAAATCCCATTTTACTGATGAATTCTGAGCTTGACCTTGGCTTTTGTATAATGCTGAGCAATAAAATATGTGAGAGAATCACAGAAAAATAATTTCGTAAAACACCTTTGAGGAAAGGAGAAAGGATTCCTCCCACCTTAGGCATTTATCAAGATTTAGCTACAAAGTCCTCACCCAAGGAGTTCAGTTTGACAACCTTTAGGACATTTGCCTTCAAATTTATTTTTTTTTTTTGGTCTGAATCACTGGTCTGAATCCTTCTGACTTCTGCTGGAGCTGGGATCGCTCCCCTCTTCAGCAAGCCACATCCTGAGAAACCAAATCAAGCAATGAAATACAGGGAAGAGCTACTACTAACTTTTAAAGTTAAAAAATTAAAAACTAAAAAGTTTCAATGACTTAGATAGCACCACACAGGTAGTTAGGCCAAGGTGAGGAAGAGGACAGAGTTCCTGATGCTTGATCCACAGGACTCCCCTGCTCCTGCCTCCCACCCCAAACAGCCTGTACTCAATCACAGTCCCTGGAGTAAAGCCTACTGACCCTAAGTCACTCTATGTAAATACCCCCGAGCTTGCACACCTGAGGCAGGGATCCTGTAGAAAAATGTGACCATGAATTAATGATCACATACTAGTGCACACCTAGATGATGGCCACACTCGAGAATCAATGGCATTTCTGAGGAAAAAAAAAAGAAATAACTACTAAACTGAAATTTTAACCCAAACTTGGAACCTTCCAGTGTCAAACTGGATGCAACTCCAATACCAATTGCAAATTCACATTGAAGAGCACTCTAGAGATTCTGAGAGAAACCATCAGGTCAGGACAATATCCTTTTCTGTAGCCTCTTTCTAAGAGGCTTCTGAACTATCTTGTCTGAAATTACTGAAGCAGCCACAGAACAGGAAATTCTTGACACCAAATTACATTCATAACAATCCCTTATATAAATGCCAATAAAAAGTCTCATTCCCTACATTGGCTTCCACGTATAGTCCTAACTAATATCAGCTGTGGTCCAGTTTATCACTCTCATATCCATTCTGAACAGTGCTCTACTCAAACTCTAGGTGGAATCACCTCAGATAGTTTAGAGTCCAGCATGAACAACTGTATTTAAAATTCACTGCAATTTGTCCTCCAAAAAAAAAAGGAAACAAATAAGTAATAAAAATAAATAAATACAATACATCACTTCTGCATGTTGGAAATGCCCAAAGTTCAGGCTTTATTTTATAACATTCTAAAAGAGTCAAAGAAAACTCTGTATTTTCCTAGGCATTGTACAGCTGCCTTACCTTCAAAGATGTAGTTCTAGAAGTTTTTTCACCATGTCTTTTTTGTTATAAAAATGGTATGTAAGGAAATTGTTATAATTCTTATAATTTCCTTCACCCTCTAGTGTATTTTCTGAAGAAAAAAGGAAAAAGAATCAGTGATAGGGCTATTGCAGCCTTGCAGGACAGACCCTTGTGAGAGATAATGTTGTGAAGTAAAAGAAGCATTGACAGAGATCCCCAAAAGCAATTTTCAGAGTTAAAAATATTTCTGCATAGATTTTATGCCTCACATTGCAGTGCCAATCTGAAAACCAAAGAAAGCAAGGCACAAAATTGAAATGAAGCAGCACCTCAAAAAAAAAAAAAAAAAAAAAGAAAGGAAAAAAGGGTATCGGGACCTTGCAATGCTTTTTGTGCAAAATTTATGGAGTTCTGGAAAGAAAAGCCACTAGAATAAGAAGAGGTTTTCTTGTACTGTTCATGTGTTCTAGCACCCTTTTAATAAGAGGTTACCAGGAAAAGCAACACGGCATCTTTCTGAAAAAGCTAATCATCTGCTCTTGCTGTCCATGCCACATAATTGCTGCCAATCCATATTCCATTATGTCATGCTCCACAATACCCCTTCCTTGTGTTCACAGTCCTGTTATCTCTTTTTTCCTCCTCTCACACCTTCTTCTCTGGTCCTTCTAACCACAAGGACAGTTTTCATTTACTGCTTCTGAGAGTTTGTGGTTGCTAGAACCTCTTAGGTATTTGTGATAAATATTAGTATCTATAGGATTCAACTGACTCACACAGCAGCCCTCTGCTCTTTCATGGTATTTGCCTTCCACCCACACTCACTACCTTCACAGATTTGAGCACATTTCTCTTTCTCTTTCTCTCTGTCCCTCCCTGTCACTCACCCTTGCTGCCTAAAAGACTCAAGCATGCTTTGACAGCTCTAGAGATTATGTCACCTCTCCCTGAACTGCTGTTGAATCCCTTACCTGGATTAGAAAACAGGTTTGCTCTGCCTCCTCCTCAAGTGCACACTGACCATGGCGCTGATAACCTATAATAAAGCCTGACAAGTTGTTTTTCTTCAGGAACAGCAGCGTGTTGGTGTAAGCAGGTATCCCACCTTCAAAGACATGTTGCTATCTACCAATCAGTGCCTTCACCCTACTCTGTCCAACAGCCTCAAGAAGGATGCCATTGCTGTAGCATCTCAGGATTATTTTAATTGATGAGGGACTTTTACATCTTCTATTCATCAATCCAAAAACCCATATAGCACAAAGACTGTCCTCACACTACTCCTGACCCACGCGTATCATAGGATCATGAGCACAGAGCAGAGTTTGGTGCTCTGCCCCTTTAGCATCCATCCCATTTGCCCCCTTCTAGCTCTCTTGCATCTCAGCATTCAGTCAGCCAGGCTGTATAATTCATTTTAATGAGAATAAATCAAAGATATTTGATAGCCTTCTTCATCAGGCCCCACTTTCTGTGCTGTTCACAGTGCTGCTAGAGGTGTCTGAGTTAGGCAACCAGGTGCCCCAGGTTCACTCTGCCATCAAGGAAGGAACCAGCCACCTCCCAGGATGATTCAGAAAGGAAGTGAATTGAATTACCCCATGGACCTGCCTGTTTTTCCATTAAGTATAGGAGGCACCCAGGGAGAACAGACTCCTAATCTCAGAGCCTCTCCTCATTGCCTAAACTCAGTTGTGTGAATCCACCTCTGCATGTTGCTGCAGATAAACATTCAAATGGATTGCAACACACCACTGCCTTTCACAGCTCCTTTTGTTCTTCTCTTAGTTTACCTCTTATCACGGAGCAATTGTGGTTTCCGCATATTGAATTTTTCAAAGGAAAAATCCTACGCACAAATACATATTCCAGTTGGGTTTGAAAATGACTCTGGCTATTAAGGCTGAGGCAAATTTTCTGCCACTCCGCAACAAGTCATCTCTGAGGAGCCAATCTGCTATGCCTTGGTTTGAACAGGAGGTACCAAATATGAGCAGAAGCTGCGATATCTGCCATCCTCCTGGGCCACATGTTAATGCTCTATGGGCATTATCAGCCTCTCCTGGGCTTGATCCAAAGCCTCCTGAAAACAGCAGGAGTCTTTTCACTAGATTAATTGGACTGGGAAGTCAGTTCTCATATCCAAGAGAGTACTTTGCATGTTTTTTGGTACATGACAGACAGGTGAGTTTTAGCTGTTTCATGGGAACGGGGTCTGAGCTACAACTGGATTGAGGTGTCAGCTCTCCAAAGATCAGGGACCATTTGGGCACACGGTTACAGTTTCTAGGACCCATACTTTTTAACGCTGCTGGTGGTGCACTAATCTTCATTCGTTCGACTGGGGATGACTTGTCAAAACACGAGTGGTTTAACAAGTGAAGATAAGAGCCTTTTCTAACACTAAGCTCTTCTATATCTGCTTCATACAGCATTCTGCATTTAAATAACAGGGCTGTCGAGTAACCTCAGAGTTGCACTACCATTTATGGCTTAGCTTTTGACTTTTATGCAATTAGCAGAAGTGGTAGCATTTATTTGCTTTCAAAGGAGACTATTCCCTCTTTCTCCTTCCCACTGCAATCTCCACACCCATCCCTTCAATCAGCTACATCTCAAACTGGGAGGGAACTGGAGTAATTTGACTCAACCCATTAAAGCAAGTGATTGTATCAAAGTCTACAAGAGTGTCTGGGGACTCCAAAGAAATGACTGTCCTCACTGGAAAAATGCACATAGAAAACCAGGGTCATTATCAGTGCTTATTATTATTACCTTAGCATTCCTTTCCTGCACAGGACCTTGCCTGTGTACTCAGTTTTCCCCTTCCTTTCCTGCTAGACTAGGGGACGGGTGGTAGATGATGAATTCCACTGTCACTGGTGATTGGCCCTGCTAGAACCTACTTCATCCATCTTAAAAATAAGCAAACAGCAAATGTTGGAATGACGATGAATAGGAAAGAACAATGCTGGGGGAAGAGTGACCATCTCTGGAGCAGAGCTGGAGAAGACTGAAAATAAAGGGCCATGTCATGTGTCTGCATACGGGGTGGTGAAGCAGCTGGGGGTGCAGCTCTTTGAGAAGAGGCACTGAGAAGGGAGCCAGTGCTATGTGCCTAACCAGGGAGCGTGTGCATCTTCAAAGGGTTGTACGGACAACAGCACATACATGGGAGTGAATGAATGTTCTCCAGGCTTTCAGGGAAAGTGATTACCTTCAGTAAACTTTTGACAGTGCTAGGGATGACAACAGAGAGATGAGACAGATAATTAAGAGGAAATCTGTCTAGCACCCTGATTTTCCAAAGAGCTGAAAGCCAGATTTCCAGCACAGGAGCCGTCTGATTTCCTAAAGAGCTCATATCTCCTTTAGGCATCTGCATGATGTTACACATTCAGCACGTTCCCTATCCAGATTCCTCCCTTTCTATTCTGGTGATTGCAGGCAGATTTCCCAAAGAGGTCTGAGCTCCTGCATTAAAGGCAGCCCTTCGAAAGCGATGCAAACTGTCCAAGCAAAGGTCTGAGAGCAGAGGGACAAACTAAACAACGCTGGGCAGGAAAAAAATGTAACTGAAAACAGCCCGGGGAAGCAAATGCCCACCCAAGGGCACGTGCTGTGACCAAAGCACACGTGTCACTGGTGCCACTGACTCTCAGCCTTTCATCGCTCGTCCCATGGAGCACACCAGGCAGGGGCTTTGGACATGCTCTTAAGAGCCTGTGGAAAGTTTTAAACACCCATATGTTCCCACTGAGCTCGAACCAGAGCCAGTGGGATACTCCCAGGCTTAAGTACTTTGGTGAAAGTAGGCCACAAAACGTCAGCCTCTTGCTGAACTGAGCTAGGCGGGAACCCAAGACAACAGATTGCTTTGTTCAGCACATACATTGATATCACTTACATTGTGGTGATATGAGCTGGTAAGCTGCGGAAATGCCTCCTATGTTACTTATCCAGCACCTCTCATACTCTCAGTCCATTAACCCAGGCTTGCTGGAGCCACTTCGGAAGCTCCAAACCCAGGCAGCAGTTATAAAACCACTAGCACATAAATAAACATATTTCCCCCCAGAATCAGTATTTCCTACGTCAGAGATGCAACAGTCAGCCTTGGGTGATTGACAGGCTTCATGTGTAATATCTTACAACTCATCACCACTAGAAAGGAGTGTGTTGTACCACCAAGGAGCTAGGAATTGTCTTCTGTCCAATTTTAGGCCCTATATGATCGTACTTGTTGACTTCGGGGCAATCTGCACTTTTATGTATCTAGTGGCTTCAGGTTGCCTAGAAAGTGCTTCTGTTGTGACACGCTTTCATTCACCCCATGGCCTGGAAAGCAGGAAGAATTTTTACACTTACAAAAATACAATTATGTTTACTCCTGGTTGCAAATAACTACCGTAGGTAACAACATATCGCATCCAGCACTGGGACGAAAGTCAGAAGACATGAAGCTGAACTTCAGTTGTCAGATCTACACCAGCTGTCGAGTCATTAGGGCGGTGTCAGCTGAAGGGATTTTGCACAATGGGACACTTCCACAACTCCACAGTGCTGGTGCTGCATTACAGACCAGTCCCTGAACCCTTAGTATTAGAAACACACAGCTTTAGAGGGAGATAGGCAAGACCAGTAGTAAAAACGGTGTGGTTTATAACTCTCTTAGGTATTTCTAGGATCAGTCTTTTTTTTTCCTGTACAGGTCATCCCACAAGAACACGGAAGTCAGGCATCGCCAGGCATCTCTCCGAGCACTGTCTGGCTGTGATCACATCCCGGCATAAAGAAGCACCCACAGGGTCTGCTTGTGCCATGTGTGGGGCTCCAGGAAAGCCATCCCTGGAATACCTGATGAGGGAGGCAACAAGGCTTTGCTGGCAAAAGTTTCCACACATCCAGCAACAGTTTGCACCCATATTGTCAGGCTCTCACACACAGTAATCGGGGCCAACTACGTTGACATGTCCTCACTCACTATTTGGAAGTTGCTGCACCATTCTGAGCCTGAGTATTTTCTTAACTAGTTCATTAATCCTTGAACATGCAAACTACTGCAACCTCACCGTTCCCTTCAGTCTGCAAGGAGTCTGAAACAATAGCTCCGAGAGAAATGTGAGCCGCACAGTTCATGCAACAAATCTGCTTTTCCTGAAGTCTGGTGAAAGTGGCCATTAGTGGGCTCAACCATTTCACTCCTAATAATGTAACCCAAAGTTTTTAGGCAATGTGCTCATGGATCATTTTTGGTTGGAGTAGCAGCTCGAAGGGATGCAACATGGAGAAGGCTCCTCAGAGATATCATTGGCTGTGGGATTAAGGAAGGAATTCAAGCCCTGCACCTTTGAATAACAGCTCTGCTCTACCTCCTGTCTAGAAGATAGTCCAGTGATTCAAGCCACCAAAAATCCTTCCCGAGGAAGCTTCCCAAGCTCCTGAAATGCCAAATCCCAAATCCTTGTGCCCAAAGCTCCACTACTCCTCTGACAACCTCTTGCATTAAGGAGGCATGGGGAAATTACTGCATAATTAAAATCTGGAGCAACACAAAATGCGATGCATTTTATATTAGAATATATAGATGCACAAAACTTTTTAGGACATGCCCAACCAGTGGTCTTATGTGACTTCAGAGGTAGAATTTAACTGCAATGTTACCGTGACACATTTTGCTGGTGCAGGTATAGGCCAGATGAGCACAATTGCGTTATTTTCTCTCTCATACAATTCAAACTTGTTTCCAAAGCCACAACTCTAGTGAGATTGGAAATTTTGATGAAGAAGAGTGTTCAAGTTAGTCCTAGGAGCTAGTCCAGTTCCAGAGGTGGTGTAATACAGAGGAGGAGGACATAAAAATACTGATGAGAATGCATGAAGGATCTTAAAGGAAGAGGTGGAGGCGAGTAACATTCTGTTACTAGTTTTCCCCCTGTGCTCTGCAGGGGGGGTTAGCAGCAAAGTCCAGCATTTTTCTATCCAGTCTGAAGTGTGCCAGCATCCTGCCAGCGATTTTTGAGAATTCCCTGCTCCTCAGTAGTTAAATTTTGTCCTTTGCAATTTCCAGATTTCTAACAGAACTGCTGGTGACAGTTGCAATAATATTCTGTAAAATGTTGCGGTGGTGATGCTTTGAATGCCTTTGTGGTTTACTGTCCAGAGTTATAATAACCTATGTTTGCCCAGATATGTGTTTTCAACTTGGAAGCACTGGAGCTAGCATTTACTCTTCTGCCTGGTGACTGCACGTGTGTGCAGCGTGTGTTGCTGAACATGTGAGCGAGTCTCTCTCCAGGTATTTGCGAGGTGCTTCCTGGTCCCTGGGAAGCATATTTTTGGGTTCACATCTCAGAGAAAGTAGGTGACTTGAGGTTTATTCTAAAGAATAGAATCCACTGATGGGGATCATAGGTGGCTTCTGAGCCTCCTTTCAGTTTCATGTGTTTCTCTATCAGTTATCTCCTTCCTTAATCATTTTATCTAAAAAAAATTAAAAATACTGGAGGGAACAGAAGAGAATACAGTTCTGTGATTGTATGACAAGAGAAGCAGCATAGCTACAGTGAGATTAGTTCTGATAAAATAGTTTGCTTCAGATGACAATCTTACTCTGTTCATCTCAAGGAGTTTAATCTGAGATCCTCAGAAAGAGGAGATACAATAGCCAGCTTATGCTAACATTCACCTGGTCACAGGTCTATGTATATATGTCCTTCATGAAAACTGCTGAGTGAAACTTTGAGAATTAGTCTTGTGAGACATAGACTGAAATCATATATGTGTGTATGAGGCACCAGTTTCAACTAGAACTGTATGCAACTTTGGAAAGAGAACTCTAAACAAAGCTCAAAAGATCCAAAAATCACTCATAATCACTTATAAAGGACCTTCTCCAGAGTCTATCTTATAAACCCTTTATATATATTTGTGTCCATGAAGAAAACAACAGAAAAGAAGACAGAGATGTGAAATATGCATGGTACTAGACTTAGTACAAAACAAATATGTATCCCAAAAGTCCTTTATGAAGTAATAAACTAGATCTTGCTAGTGATGGATGCTATAAAGGACAAGGTATCCATACCATACCATAGTTCCTATATGTATATTTTAAAACTGGATCTCAGACAGCTGAAATATTGAAAAGAGTTAACTCTGGAGATGGAAATAAAAGAGATTAATTTAATTTGAGAAGACAATCCTTTTGAAGTGAACTCATGCTCTAGAGGAAGGAAGAGCTGAGCATCCCCTCAGCGGTGACTGTCCCAGTTCAGCATTGCACACTGGTGTTGCAGAGCATTTGCTGTGACTGAAGAACTGCAATGTTATGTATTGTTGTTACACAGTTCAGCTGTAAACTCTCAGGTCAAGGGGTACATTTACCCCAATACTCACAAATGAAATCCTGTAAAGAGAGCTTTTAATGCATGTCTTCTTTAACCATTAGTATTACAGCATTTCTGAATCTCTAAACTTCAAATTCACCTACAAAAGGCTTTAGGTTTCATGGATGGTGGCATATTGGGATGCTATGCAGTAAAATTATCCTTAGGAGTTCACAAGCCTCATCAAAGACCCCAAAACCCTGAAACTGTAGAGCTGAGCACAATTTATGTGGAGCAGCCATGCAGAAAATCTTCTTCCAAAGCTGAATTCTCTTCCTGATGTAAACTGTGCTTTGTCCTTTCTGGGGACAAATAAGCCTCAGCAGCACAGCAGGTGTCCTTGGGCTAAGGTCCATTTCCTGAGCTGCTCTCTTGTGCTTTATGATCATAATTCCTAACTCTGCACTTGCCACCTGGTTCCAAGCTATGCTCCTCTCCAGATTGTGATCCACATGCTAATTTGCAAAAAGAAGCTGCTCTCAGGTAATTAAATTTCTGACCAACTGATGGAGCCAGGACTTGGACCAGTCCAAATTCAGTTGGACCAGTTCAGCTAAACGCTGAACCTCTAAGAACTGTCTCCCTCTCTGGCAACCATCCTAAAGCCTGTTTGAGTCTCCAGCTCCATCTTTTCCATGCTACCCTGGCTTCTCACTTTCTTCCTTTCAGCTGTTGAACTTATCCCCTTTCACCTTCCTGGTTTTCCTTTCCACTGGGTTTTCTACCCCGCACTGCTCTCCATTTTCCCTTCTCCCTGGGGAACATGCAAGTCCTTCACTGGCTGTCCCTCCCTTGCTACCCATCACTTCCCATCACCTTTCGTCTCAGTGTGGTCTTTGCGCATGGCCAACAGGCTGAAAGGAAAAATTTTACTTACTTGAATTCAGAATTTGGTTTAGGAAAGAGTTAAGCATGTGTTGAAATCCCTTTGTATTCAGGGAACATACAAGGATGCCAGGCACTGTATATGTCTTGTGTTTTCAGCATATGGGACATGCTCTGCTTAAATATATGCATGTAACTACAAGCTCTCTTGAGCCAGTAAGCTTACATTTCTCCATGTGTTTTCTTGAATTTAAGCCTCAGCTGCTATTGCAAGGGAAGCTTCTATTCTAGAAGGAGAAACTATACATAAAAGGGCTCCAAATAAGCAGAGAAACTTTAAAAAAGAGAGCTTTGTAGTGTTGCATTTATTCTTTTTTAAGAATTAAAGAATTAAGATTTCTATACATGTCTATATGACTGCGTATAATCTTTCAAACAGTTTTTCCCTACTTTTTCCACCTTCTTCTATTCTCTTAACAGAAACGTTTTTTCACAGTGGAAGGATATACTGAATATTTTTGGTTTGTTTGTTTATTATTAAAAAAAAAAAATAAATTCCCAAATACATGTTTCACAGTCTAACAGCAATAGACTACTGTGAGATATCTACTGGCACTGACACTTTTCTTGTGCGATAAAAAGCAGATTCTACCATGGGTTCACAATGCCATCAACTCAATACCATCACTTTTTTTTCCTCTATCTGCTGCTTCTGAACATCCGTAACTGTAATGGATCTACTCAGAATATTTATCATCTTAACAGTCACTCCTTTGATATCACAGTATGCTTTTCTTCCATGTGCAATAGAGAAGCAGGTAGGTGACTCATTGTGCTGAGGAACTAATGTAAGCAAAGTAGTGCCTTCGTACTAGAGTAACTGTAAATCACACCCAGGAAAGAAAAACCCAGTCACCTCTTAGGATTTGCTTCAACTCAGGGGAGAGCTGGCGGCAATATTGCGCAGTTTTCTGTTACCGAGGCCAAGAGACATGGCCAACGGGAAGAAATATTGTTTGTTGCCTACTAAACTAGGAATTTCAGCTGGCCCTAGCTCCTCTCAGGTGTGCCAAAAAAAAGGACTGCTGATGGTTTGGGGGCTGGGATCAAAACTTCTGTTCCCGGCCCTGCTGGGATGTATGATTTGAGCCAAATGTGATTTGTTTCTCTGCATTCTGTAGTTCTGCAGCATCTGTGAAGTAGGTCACCTCCCGACAACGTGGGGCGCAAGTGGGCATACACAAAAGTTTGTGATGGAATCAACAGGGACCACTGACAATACAATTAGCTGCTGGAAGAGCTACCAGCAAAGCTGCTTGATGCCACAGATCCAGCACAGGTATCTAGGCATCTCCAAAAGAACAAAAGCAATGGAAGCAATGTAATCTTCAATTCAATAGTAGATTGACTGTTGAGGAACTGTGCATTAAGTCTGAAGTTGTAAGATCAGTTTTAGGTTGAAATATAATGCCAGCTGAAGTGTCAAAGTGTGTAACCACTATCTCTGAGACCTCATCTTAGATTACACCACATGGATCTGCCACCTGCCATCTTCCAAAATCTTTCCCAGCATCTGAACCCTCTCCAATATAGCAATGAAAATTATGCACCTTTCAGGGCCAATACACACACTAAAAATCAGCAGATCAAAGTATAAACTAGGACAATGAATAATGTTTTCCATCTTTAAAAAAATTATGCCGGGAAACTGTATGGCTCAGGGGATTGGTATTGGGATATGGAGCCTTTCATCGCTGATCCAAACATGACCCAAGTCAGTAGTGACCAAAAAAATGGTTACCGTTTGGCAGATGCTTTGTGGGCCAGAGTATTTCAAATGAGTTGATGGTCTTAATCCAGTTCCCAGTAGATGACTATCCACATCACAGAAACCACCACCACAATTGGCACCCTTATTGGCAGCCCTATCAGGTTGGCTAAGGATTAAATAAGTACAGAGACTGAGCCACCCGCTTATGCCTAGCTAGAGGTTGCCCCTCTAGGTCATGGATGAGACACAAGGATGGGGTGGAGTGGGGAAGCTCACACACCCTCTGCTTGTGCTGTGCTGGTTTTGTGGGTAAGGAGAGGAATTCATTTTCCAGGGCTGTGATTCAGGCACCCTTCATAAGCAGTATACTCATGTACATGCATTTAAACAGGAATTTTAAAAGAAGTCAGAAATTGAGAGAATTTCAGAGTTTGCTCTCTCAAAAATTAAGGTGCCAGATTCATTTCTGGAGAACTAATCAGTCAAGGTAGTTATACCAGGGCTTCATTTAACCAAATGCGTACAAGCAACCTGGAAAATGGCTCTGTGTTGAGAAACATTCCTTTTGCTGGGCTGTGTTGTCAGTCATCGCTTTAATTATCTCACAAGATGTCTCAGAGTGAATATAATCCGTGCCAGCTATTGTCAGAAAGCTAAAGCTGGTTTCTAATTAGGTATACAATGGCAACTATCATGTAAGCAAAGACACGATGCACCTCAAAAAAACTTCCATGTGCAGTATGAAGAAAAGCAGGACTTTTATTATAGCACTGAAAGTGTTTCTCATTTTCAGAGAGGTAAAATATACCAGTCCCTGTTTCCAATAAACAGCACTCTCCTAACAAAATATTGTTAGCTAAATCCTGCAGTGATAGAGTCAGCATTTGGATGAAGCCAAAAATTAAACTCTAACTTTAAACGAGGCAACATCTAGGCTGGCTGAGCGACGGGCAAATAGCACAAGTTTTGCGCATGCTTCCCGGTGTAAAGGCAGAAAGATCTTCCCCCGCTTGCAGCAAGAACAGGCCATGCTGGAAGAGGCACCACAGCACACAGGCAGGAAAGCTTTCCCCAGAGTCACACCAGGACCTTGACTGCACTTAGAGCCACTTCTGTGCTGTTTCATTTTATATCTCTTACAATATTGCGACAGGCATGACAAGCACTGACAGCTCTGCCCAATAAAGACAGGGGCAATGAATTCTGCAAGCAGCTGGAGGCCTCCCCTTTCCTATTGACCTCTGTGATATCCAGAGCACCTCATTGTTAGACCTTATTGCACCAAGTCTTTAATAAGAAGGTAGGAACCTGTGTGAGTGTCTGACTGGTATTTTTCACTACAAGACTGATTTAACAACCTAGCTTCCATACCTATAGAAAGACTGAAATGCAAGGCAGCCTGTGAGAAGGCAGCATTTTTTACCTACAAGAAGGCACTGTGATTTGATCTTTGCTGCATTACAGCCCTTATATGTTTTAGTTTATAAA
This sequence comes from Chloroceryle amazona, assembly GCA_027560015.1. Classification (NCBI taxonomy): domain Eukaryota; kingdom Metazoa; phylum Chordata; class Aves; order Coraciiformes; family Cerylidae; genus Chloroceryle; species Chloroceryle amazona. The sequence goes on along the minus strand of JANHFX010003397.1, from coordinate 9,383 downwards.
CCACTTCTTGCAAAAGTGGAAATCACACAAAGTGAAAGTCTCAAACTCTTAAAAGGTTCCTTGTCTGTGACACATATGAAATGTAGTGTCTTGTCCCAGGAATCTAGTTCCATTTGGTTTTATTTGCACCTGAATTAATGCTCAGATTAGTGGGTCTTCATGAAGGGAAGGTCCAGGTTCAGAAATAAGCAGAGAACAAAGTGGTGAGAAGTAGAATCTCTTCCCTGTTAGTTGCAGAACATCGCTCATCACTGGGCATCGTCTGCCCCTGGATGCCTACGTGCTCCCACCATGCCAACACATGTTAGATGTGAAGAGCACCCTAATAGAAGTACTTGACCTAAACCGAACAAATTTCCTAATTACAGTAAGACAACACTTGAGGGTGTGGTTACCACAGAAAATCACACCCATGGAGAGATTGGGAGCAGCTGGCTGCACCTCATGCCTCCTAATGTCCCAAGGGCATGATTATCTCATCAGGTGCCACCTGCCAAGTCTTGTTGCTGAGGAGCCAGCTTTGGCACGCTGCATAGCTGGGGTGGGGAGAGGAGCACACAGGGGTAGGCACACATGTTTGTCTCAAGTGCATTCCTTAAAAGTGACTATTTATACCAAAACAATGCTTTGGTTCTGCTCAGAAGCATTGCCTGAGTTTTGGGGCTACAAAGGAGCAAGCTGTTTTTTCTAAATCCCATCTGGCACCCCGACATCCTCAGCACAGTTTACATGGTGTGTTTCTGGTTAACGGACATCTCCAAACTTGTCGTTCTCCAGCCACAACTTTTCCAGCCGCTCAGTGCAGCCTCCAAGAGGCTCAAACAGATGTATGAGCCTGGAAAATTGCTTAGCTGGCAATTTTCAAGATGGTTTGCCCTTTGTGTCCCAAAAGAAGACAAAACCAAAGTGAAACACGGGCTTTATGACTTACAAAGTGCTCTGACCATGAAAACAGCATACCAACTTCAAAGTAGATGGCATGTGCCCAGGTGAGATTATGCCGTGCACATTGCCTCTGCATGCAAGTCCTTCTCATCTCTCCTCCCTCATCCCCAGTTCAAGGTGTGAAGCCTAACCTCCACACGGTAATTAGTGGATCATGGCCCAGCAAGAGAAGACAGATTAAACCTCTGCTCCTCTGGAACAACGAAGATCATAAAACACAAGACAAAGTTCTGAGCCCAGAGGTAAGTTACTTTCGGCTGAAAGGATCTGTCTGGGGAACAAACTTTCAGAGATTAGACTAATCCAGAGTCTGATGACCTTTAGGTCACAGTGCAAGAACTTCCTCTTTGATACGCCTTCTACAACATAACCAGAGTGACATTAACAACAATTACCTGACCCTATCCCTCCCCTCAGAAGCACCTACCTACCCTGGGCAGAGCTCCCCAGAGACAGAGAAGGGAGAAGAACAAAAGACTCGAGGAAGTCTACTAAGGATGCGCCAATCTAATTATTATGAGCAGTGCTCAGATACTGTGATGAGAGGTGCCAATAAGAGAAAACAACCAAAAACTGTAAAGCAGGATCATGTACTCTTTAGGCCATGGGAGGGGAGAAAAAGGAATTTACTATGAATCAGATGAAGCCATATTTATTTGCACTTCCACCCTTAGCCCTTTTGAGAGCATCAAAATCCACTGGCTTTGAAGATACCCTGACAGATTTAGTGGTAGTCCACAGCAGTAGGCAACAGATTTAAGCCCCGTCCTTTGCTCCTTGTTCACTGTGCTGTACAGAAGTGCTGTTCTCCCTCCAGAAAACTCCTCCTCTCCTTTAAGGCTCAGCACAACAGGTCTGATTCAGAAATGTTGCCCTTCCTCTTCATTCCCCTTGAGTTTCTCACCCTGAGTCATTGGACTACAATACAACTTTAATGTGGAAAGTTTTGTGAGTACGTTTTGTTTTCTTTTAAATTCAGAAAATAAAAGGTACAACCAGAGGGGGGAAAAAAACTATCTCATGGTTGAGAGGACTCTTTTAACCAAGGAGTCACATGGCTCCCTGGAGAGCAGCCAAAGGAGTCATGAGAGATGCTGCCATTCCCCTCACCACTCCCTTAACTATGTCCTGCCTGCTACCCAGCGGGCCATGGGACACCTCGCACCCTGAGACCAGTAGCTCTCCTCGGACAAGTCCTGCTCCACTGCCCCTGGATTGTCTGTCTGGCTCCTGTGGAAGGAGGAGGCACTGTCAGAAATGATGCTCATGGGCTTTAGTAAGCAACACTTTCCTCCTGTCCTGCTCCCAGGATGACACTGGACATGGTGGTGACATAGGCAATAGTGATGCCATATTTCAGAGGAGACGCAATCATGCCCTCTCTGCTGCCTGTTGTTGGAAAAGAGTCACTGAAAGTAATAATGTGGCACTTACGTCACTTTTTCTGTTTTCAAAATGCTGTGGCAGCTTTCACTCTCCTGCTCTTCCCCTATCTCCAGTGCTGTTATTGCCCTAGTAAAGCTGTGGGAAACTGAGGCAGGCAGAAGTCAGAATACTGCCATTCAGCATCTCAGAGATCAGTCCAGTCTCAGACCTTGCCTGCCTTTACTGCAGAGCAAATCCCGCCATGGAAAAGCATAATCTTTAGAAGGGCTATCCCGCAGCCCTGGCCAGGGTCCAGATCCATTAGAGATGCACTTGGGCTTTTTTTCAGATGCTTTCTTGCCTTGGTCCCAGGGATGTCAGGATGAGGGCTGGTCCTGCATGTCCATGCAGCTCTGCTGGGCACTACGTAGCAGCTGCTGCATTCCACTTCAGCAGCGAGTGAAACGATCCTTGCCCAGTTCACTTGAATACTGGGAGGATTAACTCACTTATGATCCGTGAATGAAAGAAACTATTATTAAATAGTAGTCACATTTCATAATTATGTCTTACTTCAGCCAGATTAGGAGGGTGGATATGATATCCAGTCCCAGTACTGCAGCAGTTAAACAATTTTAAATTAAATACACTTCAAATTGTTTTCCAGGCCCTACTCGTAGGCAGACAGTGGTCTATATCTTCATGGCTTATGCTAACTTCCAGCTTTGAAAGCTGGGCTGCCCCACAATGCCTTGCATGTAGCAGGCAAATGCCACAGTGCTTTTGAAGTGCTTCTCCCCTCAAAAAAAAAATTATGTATTGTGTTTATGTCATCTCTTACTGGAACCAGAGGCCATACTGATTCTTTCCATAGTCCATAGAACTGATCCAGGGCATTGTCTGACACGGCCTCCTATTAATATTGCTTTTGGTGTATGCTCGTGGGATATACGACCACATTCCCTTTAAATTGCATAACACGGCAGCCTGTCTGTCCTCAGATGGATACTGGAAGAACAAGGCTTGTACTGGCTTTCTGTTTGGTTCTCTCACTTGCACCTGAGTCACTCCATTGACTGGGGCAGAGTTGCTCCTTTGTTAACTGACTGAGCTATGGACATAACCCCAGGGGAGAGCAGCTTTGGGCTCTCGGGGCTGAGAAGACAAGGTGTAAGAGCTTCCCAAAATACTGTACAGATCCATAGCAATAGCCATCCAGAAGAAAATGTTTCTGAATGCCTTTGTTGTGCATTCCCTGTACGTGCTGGCAGAAGATGCAACTCATCGGTATTATCTTTGCGCTGCAAATCTGCCAGGAAAGTTCCCAGAGTTCCATCAATTTTGAAAGTAGTGCCACTGATTAGCAACAGGGTGGCTCTACCTCAAATAAACAATTTGGGACATGCTGTACAGTGACCAGTGGACTTGGTGCCACTACACAGGGGAAAATTCTTCTGCCACATGCTAAACCTCTGAGGCTAGCTTTTGCCCTCAGTTGCACACTTGCTATACCACTGGATGTCCTTTTTTTTCTTAAAACTTAGGAACTCAGGGTGAAATTTGACCTTGGACAAAGAGCTGGAACAAAGACTATGTCACCATGATGATTAAGTGGGATTTTTGCATAAACGTGAATTTTATCCTTTGTGGGTTCCTGCCACGAGGGAAATCCGATCCACAAGCATAGGCTGAAAAGAAAATAAATGTTGCAGACTGTAACTACGACATGGGTACAAACTGTATGCACTATTAAAATTATTTCCAGAAAAAGTTACAATAGCTCTCTAATTTAGCCTGTCTTCAGATTTACTAAAGAAGGTATGATTTGCTGTAAAATAATTAATAGGTGATAAACATCTTGCTGTCAGATCCTAGTGGAAGAAAGTGGTTTTTCATGACGAAAGCAACTGCTTGCCCTTAACTATCTTAACTTCAGAAAAGCTGCCTGTACTCCATTAGAACTGAGCTAGGCAGCTAACCTTCAGCTCCACCGCACTGTCAAGAAAGCTGCCTTTTAGAAGGATATCCCGAGAGGAGAGTGTGCAAAAGAAAACTTGGTTTATTCTAAAGGTTTGTCCTGACAACATCTAGGCAGTAACAGAAGAGAGAAGTCATAGGAATATATTGCATATGGACAGAAAAGGCTACTGAGAAAATGCCTTACATCTCTAGATCTGGAATTTCTTCACATATACTCTAGCTGAAGTATTTTCAGTGCTCCTTATGTGTGCGTTGTAGCAAAAGCAAATACATAGGAGTTGTCTTGACAAGACAAGCAGCCAGCAAGTCCAGTGCAGCTCTCCACAATGGAGAGAAAATGTATCCTTTTACCTTTAGAGGAGGACTGAATGGAGAGTAAAAGAGAAGGAGAGGGTGCTAATAATCCTTAAAGACCTGAAGAACATTCTCTGGGAACCTGCCTGCCTTGGCTTTTCTTCCAAAACACTCCCATGCCTGAGCTCCTGGTCTTTTGTAGCCTCTCAAGTAATTCTGGGATTGTAAACCCGCAGCTTTCAGTGACAAGTGTGTTCAACTCACATGTGCACAGCACAGCCTTATGACCCAAAAGTCATAGAGATTTTGCTTTCATACGTAGATGTTTTGATCGTTGTTCTCATGACTGGAGGCTTGGGTGGTTCCCATACGACTCTGCCATGTAGCACACTGCTGTGTAGTGTATAAGTTATATAGCTGGGGCACTTTGCGGTAATACTGTACAGAAATGATGAGAAGAATCAAGCAGGTGGACCTGGAGTTGCAAGAAGCCACCTGTCCATTAGTTAGCAGGTAGAAGTGGTTTGCCAGCATGGATGAAAAACACCAGTGAGAGTCCACTGAGGATAAAACAACATGTAAAAGTTATGGGCTGAAGAAATCAAGCCTGCAACATTAACCAGTTCTCTAACGTGGTGTCAGCACACCTTGAGAATTCCTTTGATCTATAGGTGGTCCCATCTTTCTGGTTTTTGTGATGACTTCGGAAGACTAGAGGGTTAAGCTCTATTTTGGGGGTTAGGAATCTCTCTGACAGCATTTCGGTACAAATTAAGCAGTCCCATGCACTGAGAAAACACTAGGCACCATTCTGCCTTTAGCATGTCACATTGCCAGGTACACGTGGTACATTTTTTCCATTGCATAAAATGTGTTTGTTGGTCTAACTGCACAATTGCAGTTCACCTTGTTTAGCTCTTGAACACCTCCTTCAAAAGACTGTCTTCTGAGTGTCTGAAGCCTTTGCTTAAATATGCAAATATATCTGCATTTTATCTTAGCTACTCATATGAACATTTCATGCTGCTTTATACCCACTGGTGGTATTATGTTAGTAAAGCAACGTATGTAATAGTTCCATGCTGTCATTCTACAGATTCTGGATGCTGCCATTGTTCCTTATAATCACTTAAATTTATTTTATTTCAATTTTAAGGCATGCTAGACATCTAATTCCCAGAACCTGTTTGCCAAAAAGGATTGAGAGAGGTGCCTACATCAAATGCATTTGGACTCAAGGATGTTCAGAACTTGAGTGTTTGGCCTAGACCATGGTGGCCAGACACAGATTTACCAAAGCTCTGTGGTTTTAGACAGGGAATCTTAGTTTGTGTCTCTCAGAGAAACGGTGGACTACATCTTCTAGAGCTTCCAAAAAGTCACATCGTAATCATTCACCCACTTTTGTGTGTCTGCTTCAATACATGGAAAGAGCCTGTATCACACAGGTAAACCCTTTGGAGGATCACCTGTTCTGTCTCTATACCAACAAATCTCTTGGGGACCTTAAAGTTGAAGTCCTATTCCAAATCCTCTTATAGATGACTATTATTACATTACCATGTAAACGAGTATCTAAGGATGTCAACAGAGCTCTCCTTGGGCATGAGACACTGAACAAAGAGAGGTTGAGAGAGTAAGCTTGACCTAAATAGAGACACAATCTCAGTTATAAGATGAACAAGGCACAAAAGCAGAGAAATGGCAGATTTACACCAGAGTCCAGCGACTGAGGCAGGGACGATCCTGTTTCCACAACAGCCTGTTTTATCACAGAGGTCGACACAGCCCTGATCTAGCCAGGATGGCAAGAGTGGGCCAGCCTGTGTCACCCTGACTGTGTCAGCTAACGTGGGAGCATCATTCACGCTGGTTGATATTGATGGTGACGCCCTGCCCTCTGTCCCCTTGGAGGCTCTGCACCGCAGAGCAGGCTGGCTGTTCTCTGCTGCAGCTCCCTCACGCCCTGCACAGTTTAAGAGACAAGCTTCAGGGACTGTTTCCTTCAACCCTAATATTCAGGGATTAGGCATGAGTACTTTCCTGTAGGCATATGAAAAATATGTGTTCCTTCTAACCTGCTTCCCACGAGAGTGGAGAAGCCCTGTTATAAAGGGTGTGGAATTGTAAGGACATGGGACCATCAGCAGAACAGAAATGTGCAAAGGATATTACTCCCTCTACATTTCCCAACCAACCAGTAATATCAATTCCCTAATATAAAATAATTTGCTGCATTACAGTGTTAGAATACATAGCTGCTTTCAAGATTTATGCTGCTATTACTGCATACACACTCTCTCTTACAAGTTATTCCCAACCACTTTGTAGAAAATAACTGAATTAACTCTGTCTATGTACCAGCAGATAATCCCCGAAATAAGCTTCTTAAGCACCGATTCTCATGTTGCTAGTGAATGCATTCAACCCTAAAGAAGATGAACAGTGAATGGAGTACACAAATGGAAAGTTAGACCAGCACCATCTTCTTTAGAAGAAGATAAATATGAGTATGTGTACAGACACATGCACGCTCAAATATGCACTGCAAGAAATGATGCCAGACAGTATTATATATAATCCTGGTTTTTAGACATTTATACCAATTACATCAATATTATTAAATGTCAGTTTTATACTTTAAATATGTAATTGGATTACCAAAATATGTCTAGAGCATTAAAATGCATCAATCACTCTACTACCAGCTATTCTAGCTGCAGTCGGTTTTCTCTTTCGAAAAGTCAGACACTAATTGCTTCTGGTTGTAAAAATGTTTACGGTGTCTCAGAGGGCCAAAGGTTAGTAGGCAAGCACGCCAGAGAAAATTACTTTATTGGTTGGCATACTTAAAATATAGAAATCAATTTTATAAAGGAGTTTGTTTTTTAAGCTAATTTTGGATGTAGTCTAAGATAACTTCACTTTCTTCCCAGCTGCTGCACACAAAACGTTGAGGCCCCGGTGCCTTTTTCATTCAGAAAATTAAATTTCATTTTATCATTGCCTTTTTTCTTCATTATGAAAAACCCACAGGATTTTTGCTTTACAGCTTCTCCAGCAGAATAACCGAGCTTTGTGTCTCCCCCTCACCCTGCCCCGACACACACACACCGAGAGGGACAGAGCGCAGACAGCCTGCGCTTAGTTTGCTCTCCACTGCATATTGCCCCTGGTAGTATTGTCTTTATCCCTGAAGGATGAGCAACTCCGAATCCGAGGAGCTGTTCCCATAGCCAAAAGATGATAGACATCTTGGGCAAAGTTAACATAACCATTGACAGTCCATGAGAACTCACTAAATAGCAGCTTGGGAAGCATCCTCCTCTCCAGAGAGAGAGGGTAGCAGAAACAGGCACCAGAAGATAAAGCTCGAACAGGCTCTACTATGCTTTAATCTTCAAAAGCTACCATTAGTAAGCCAGAGAAGTATATTTACCCACAAGATAAACACCACAAGTTCTCTAGGCTACTATCCATTAAGCACTGAAATAACTCCTCTTTCTTTTAACTTTCAAACGGGAGCGAGGCGAAGCATCACAGCGTTCCCGGCTCTCCCCGCTTACCGGGGGAGAAGGGGGGGACACGCAGACGAGACGCAGCAAGCCCGGCCGGGGGTGGCACGAAGGGAGAGGGGGAAAAGAGGCGGAAGGGGGCGGGCAGCCTCTCCCCGGGAGCACTGCTGTCTCCCCGGCGTGGAAACGGACTCCGTCCCTCTGGAGTGATGGATGGAGGGAGGTGCGGGATGGTTTGGGGCTGCTCTTTGTTGGGTTTCACCTCCTGATCCCTTTCCCTTCTGCTCTGCTGGACTGCAATAGTCAGCTCGGCTTTGGCTCTGCGGGTCCAGCTCCGAGTGACCTGCCGCTGAGGGGATGAACTGGGGATGGCACAGGGAAAGGCGAGGGAGCATTATTTATCCGCAAGAACTCCTCATTGTCGTGGGGCAGAGCTCAAAAGAACCCCAAGCAATTCGCTCTAAATAAAGCAGGCATTGCTTCCCTTGTATTTCCCCTTAGTATTATTATTATACTTCTATAGCTTTTGCTTTCGGACCTTATAATTATGTCACACAGCAAGGGAAACCGCCAGCATCCCAGCATCTGGTGTGCGGTTTAAAACTTTTGTTTCAAGATTTGAACTATTTATAGAAAGAAAACTTTGTAGGATAGTAATTTCCTACGGGTTTGAGAAAAATATGGCTACGCTTATATTAAAAGGGTGTGTTTATTTATTTATTACGACTCCTTCCTCCTGGTTTGTTTTTTGTTTTGCTTTTTTTTTTAGAAAAAAAAAGGATAGCATTGCATTTTTTTATTTTTATTTTTTACAAGCTATTGGTCACCTACCAGCAGACATATCCCGCCTGTGAATAGAAACAGGCAGCTCTGGCTGCTCGGTTTAATCAATAGCATCTAGTCTATAAATCTAATGTGCTTCCATAAATCAAGCTCCTTTAAAAATCAGTAGTCAAAGCATGTGCATTTCATTAAGAATTAAGAATGTAGTTTTTAGTTTAGTAGAATTTAGTTTCTTTTTATGGGTGTGTTTCTTCCTACTTTTCTTCCATAGCGGAGGGTTATATTTTTCTATAGCCCAGAGAAAATACACACACAGAGGACCACATGCACACGTGCTTGTTCATGTGCGTGTGCTCCTGTGCATTTATACGGATTAAAAAAATAAATAACATGTATAGATACAAAAATCCACATATGGTTCAGGGGAAGAAAGAAACGGCAAGCCTTACTTAAAAGTTCAGCCTTTTGGCTTTCCTAGGAAGAAGTAACAAAACTGGTTCA
>JANHFX010003395.1:4308-16339 GCA_027560015.1 Chloroceryle amazona | reverse complement strand
GCAACCAGAGCAGGGTGCTCAGAGCCCCGGCCACCTCCCCTGCAGTGGGGACAGGGATGGGGCAGCCACCACCTCTCAGGGCAGCCTGGGCCAGGCTCCCACCACTCTGAGTGAAAATGAGGAGGACTAATTCAGAGAGCTCACTAGGACAGACTAGAGACTATCCTATAGCAAGGCAGAGATTTTAAAGAGCTCTTCTTCGCTGCTCTGACATGAACGACAAACTGCCAGGAGGACAGAGCAAAAGAAAACTTAAAGGATAAGAAGAAATGTTTTTAAAAAAAAGAGCAAACTTTCCTTAAAACAATTCTGTGAGGATGTTCAGAACTCAGTGTTGCTCCCAGAAGGCGACTCAGACAAAACCAAATTTTAAATACAGTAGCTTCAGAGATTTGTTAGAGGACAAACCACATGCAGCCTTGATCTTGCATTCTAGTGACCTGTCACGCTTCCAGAGCTGCACAACAACTCCTTGCATGAATTACTTTTAAAAATAAAATCCCACAAAAATCAGGAGATGGTCATCTTGGTGCCAGCTGCTTAAGTAATAGCAGAGACACTGCAAATCCGTTTGAACATGCAGCTGGCTGCCCACCATTCTCCCAACAGACTCCTGGAATACGATAAAGCAACTTCACACTACCTCTGTTTGCTGCTTCAGACGTGTGAATTCCATCACGTCACAAAGTGTCACCGCTCTGTGCCACAATGCTCACTCTGCAGTTTCCTTAGCCACCAATTAAGTCATTTCAGAGCCTCTTAATCACTGCACAAACCAGGATTCTTTTTATTTCCTGGATTTGCTTTGTCTAAAGCTTAAATCTAATAAAGTAGGTACCTACTCATCTCCCTCCCCAGCTCCACTACAGCTTCTGACATTTACTTGAAGCGTCCTCTTACAGTAAATGTTAAGGCTAAGTAGGAACGTCTGTTTGGCAGGAAGATGATTCATCAAATGGCTTTTAAGTTATGACCAGAAAAAAAAAAAAAGTCACCTGAAGTTGATGGACAAATCCAGCATTAGGATTAATACAGAATCTTCTTTCTTGAACGTAAGTAAATGCGTCCCTTAGAGAAGGAAAGAAAATATCTCAGTGGAAGAGAGACCGTGACAAGAGTCTTCCTTCTGATTATCAGTTCTTAGGAAATACACAACCTCTAAAGGCTTCCCAGAATTGGATTCTTATAACTGAAACTGGGCAAAATGAGAAGCAGCAGTTATAAAATATTATTTTATCAAATCAAATATTATTTGGCTGCCCCCCAGCTTGCTGGCCTGTTTTCAACACTCTGTTTGGATCAGCCTCTTGGGGCCTCTCCCGTAGCTTTACGGCGAGGCTTCAATCTACACAGGCTGGCAACCTGCTCCCAACAGCAGCAGGCTCCTACTTAAAGAAAAGATGTAAACAAACCTGCAGTGAAGTGCAATGGGCTCATGTGCCCCATGTAAAGCCTTCACTCAATCTCAGTAGGTCACTGAGTAGGTAACTGGCTCATGCATCAATGCACGGCTGCTTATGTTCCCTCCAAAACTGTTACTCAATTACACCACGTGAATGAAACAATTAATGCCTACAGGCTGCTCAGACTTCTTATCTGTACTGAAGTACTCTCTTGGACAAAGGATTAACTCTGTGACCACGCTCTGTTCTTACCTGTACTTCACCCCAAATGTTTCCATTATGTATGCAATAACTAAGGCAGCACTGAAAAAAAGTAATAAAAAAATGAGTGAAATAGATTTCACTGTTTAAAACAACCTCATGTGCAGGATGGATAGTGTCCTACCTTCTAGAAATCCCTGCATTTCCATGGACAAGAACTTTTCCTAAAAGGGCAAAAACAAATCAGCCATCCATACCTGTACAGACTGAAGAAAACTCTTTGAAATGCAGCTTTTCCTGGTTACAGAGAATTAAACAGTACCAAGGTACATCCTCAGAACAACAGATGCATCCTACTTCACTCTAGACTACTAACTACCCTGTGTCCATTGCTGCCCTGGGGCACGAGGGATTCCTGCTCCTCTGAGCATTATGAGGAGCAGAATCTGCATTCCAGGACCAAACCACAGATTTAAGGCTCTACTCTAGAGAGGGGACAAAAAAAACCCCAAACAAAGCCCTTCATGCACAAAGCGCAGTTGTGTTCAATGTGAGAAATAAGTCAGATACACAAAGAGGTTTGTTTTCCAGCAAGAGGCAAAAGGAAAAGAACACTTTGCTCTGAATTGTATAATACAGTTCAAGTTAAGCACAATAAACCCCCAAATTTAAGCAAGCCTCATCCTCAAGAGCTTCCAATACATACCACTCAGTTTTAAAGCTTTAACAACGTTATTAGTAAACGAAGGAAAAAAGTTAATATGATTTTACCTCCACTTTGTAAACTTCCATCAATAAATTCTTTAGTCTAAAAAGAAAAAAAAAGTAAATTACAAGACTCAAAGTTTCAGATTATTTTAGATGTTATTGCTACTTGCATTTAAATTGGGTAGGATTTTTGTATCTGTCTTTATATACAGTGAGAATAATGCACTGTTTACACAGACTTAGACATCACTTTAAATGGACATTTTAATTTTTTTGGTACTTTTTTTATACATTTATCTATCCATAAAATTGTCAGTGGAAAGTGTGTGAAGCCAGAAATAAAAATGCATTAAAATCCAATATGTGTCTCCCTTATACTCCCTATGCCACTGTAATCAAAAGTAACTTTCAAATGTCTTTGTTTTTCCCTCCAACTGTTAAACACCCCACAACCCCAAACCTAAATCAACAAACAAACAACAAACCCACCCCAAAACCACAAATAAAACCCCACAGGTATTGACAGCAACATGGCCTGAACTACTCCACTGACAGCTGCAGCTTCCTAGAAGTTCTGCAATGATATTTGCAGTTACAAAAGTAGACTGGATTGATTTACACAGTGAGAGGTTGACGTAGTGATGTCCACAGAATATTGCCAGGTTCAAACAGATCGTTAAGAGGAGAAAAACAAATGCTAAATAATTTATTGTGGGCAAAACTCAGACTAGACACTCAAAATCTACCAACGCGGAGCTACTAAGATGTCAGGAACAGTGAGATTTGCAAAGGATGTTGTTTGATCCAATGCCATTATACCTTGGAATAGACTTTAGAAAAGCCAGAAGCCATCAACTGCTTTGCCTCCCTGTTCTGCAGAGAAGCCAGAAGAGCTTTGTGGTGGGGTTTTGGTTTGGGTTAATTTGTGGGTTTGTTTTTTGGCGAGGGAAGGAACAAAATGCTTTTACTCTGTTGCAAACTGAGTTAAAATAAAGATAGGAAATCACAGCTGAAAAACTACGGGTTTGTTCTATTTCCAAAGGTCAGTATGTAATGGGTACTGTTTAACTTAAAGTTACTTTTTAATTCCTCTACAATAAACGTTTTTCAAGATGCTGTAGGACTTAGTTACACCAGCTAGCTACTATTTTCTGTTCAATTTGGTTTAGGATTTGATACAAGAGATGTAAATACTCTTGGGCTCAAAAAGTAACTTTCCTACAGGCCAAGATCTCCAATGACCTGATTTCTGTTTTGAGACCACTTTTTGGGTTTTTTTTACTTTATTTTTTAGAGTCTGTAAGAAGACAGCTCTTACAACTCTGCCTCAGTTTCTACACTTGTAAAAAGGAGTTAATTATGCTGGTAATTAGTGGTGATAATAATGTCCCTTAAGGATACACAGTCCTTCCAGGGGCTGGCTTTCCCCAGTTTGAAACTGGCATCTCTTTAGCTCAGAACACTCTTCCTGGGCACCTCCATTCCCAACCCGTTCATATTAATACACATATACTTACCATAGGGAAAAATCTTATTATATTCTCAACTGGATTATCTGCAATATCCAAGACTAAATACCTACAATGAAAACAGTTGCTATGAGTACAGGATAACGCCGAGGTGCTGCCACCAGTACACGCAGAGCTGATTCAGCCCCGCTACGATACTCAAACCTCTGGAAGGAAGCCAGCACTACCCTCCCAGCTTTACTTTCTGCTCTGAGCTCCAGAACATCTACAAACATCCAGCTTCTGGAGCTGCCCTTGTGAGGAAAGAAGTGAAGAACCTTCTCCAACACCCCCTGACAAAATCACCACTCGGAGTGGAAGGAATCCACAAGTGCTGTGCTTCAGGTGACTGACTCAACACTGGTTGAAAGCAGCATATAACATACTCAGAGGCTCCCATCGGTGTGTAAATAAAGGCTACTGCTCTTTTCTGGGGCTCTATGCATCTTTTTCAGAGATAATTTCAACAGAATATCTGTATCTCAAATGTTTTACTAGCAGGACAGCCTGTACTCAGAACTAGGAGCTTTGAAACCAAAGATATTTACTGCAAACTAACGGACGCTTCTCATTTGCAGACTTGCTTATGTCTAGAATTTAGCAGGATGAATAAACTTCATGGTTTGAATTTAAAAGTCTTTCTGCACCTCAGCACATTTTTCAAATAGTTTTGACAACATGAAAATATTTGGAAAGAACACTAAAGTACAAACAAAATAAATAATCTGGATGATTTCTCACCTAAATAACTGTTGGAAGTTTGGTTTAATAAAATTTGCTTCAATGTTTTGCCGTATGCATATTACATGGGTTATTCCATGTTTCTGAAGTATAGGTAGCTGTGGAAAAAAAGAAATTAAAAAAATATATTATCCATCTATTACAGAGTAATCAAAAGAAAAATCTCTATTTAAATATACAATAGGGCCATAACATGTCCTCAAGGAAAAATCAGAGCTAGTTTTCTAATATTCAAAGCAGAGAACGAAAAATTTTGCCTTTGAGAACACAAAGCACAACCATTAGGAGCTGAAAAAACCCCATTCCTAACAATGATACAAAGAACAGGCAGTAAAGGCAGCATTCAATGAACTTGTTTCTCTCTGCCCACCTTTTATTTAGCCTTGCAAGCCCCTACACGACGTGGTAATTTTCAGCTAGCATGGGATTTTTGCTGGAATCAGAGCACTGAAAGGAAGATCCTTTAAGCTATGAGTAAGTTTGCTTTGTCTTACCAGTGCTTGGCTTTATAGTAGATGCAATTTACCTTCTTTTACTGTATATGTGTGAGTTTCCCGTTCTGATTTGTGCTGCAATGCTTCAGCAAAGGAAAGGGGATTTGCCTGATGGGTGATGTGCAAGTCTCAAATGGTTGATAAGGAAAACTATATTTGAGCTTAACTCTAAGACTCGATTTTAATATGAAAAGCTCACACAGGAATGCTGACTGCAATTAGTGTGCAAATCAGTTCATAATTGCATTTTTCTCTGGTTTGTAAGGGGTAGGTAAAGCTGACTTAGGTGAATTGAGAGAGCACATGTCTGTGTGTACACACAGAACTTCAGACCACACAAAAAAGAATTAATTTGGGCCCTTTTTTTTTTCATTTTTACTCCCAAAGTAACCCTTTAGCTCACACAATTGCCAGGGAAAATGCAGTATTTTAAAGCCAACTGCCCCAGGATGTGCCCGAGGCAGTAGTTCAGATTCAGTCTGGAAAGGAGAGGCATGGACACCAGTCCCAACCAGATAATCCTGCAGGCTAATGGGACCACCTCATAAAAGCACCTCATATTACTTCTCCTCTGTTATCTCACATATTCCAGCTCAGGATTGCAACCAAATTTACACCTATAGATAACACTTGAACATATCACCACAGTAACAAATCAAATCACCACGGCAAAGTTTCCTTAGGAGACACTATTCTGAAAATCATACCTTGCTTTTCATAGCTGAAGAATATGGGCCTAAAAATAACCCAGGTAAAATTTCCTAGGAAGCAGAAGAACAAACATTTAATATCAGCTCAAAATTATTTGGAATAATACATTGCACTTAACTCGGGCTATGGCCATGGAAATGAGCAACTTAGGGATTAGTGAGAGATGTGTTATCGAGGGTCATTTATAACAGGACAAGGGGAGGGAAAAATTGATCTGGCAGAATAAAAGAAACATGATCTTTGTGCAGGAGATCTTGTTTTGGAACAGGAATTGAGTCCTTTATTTGGACTAAGTTCCAATTTGATTACAGCATCTTGCCCAGCCCCAGATCAAATGAAGGGAACTCTAACTTTGGAAATAACTGGGTCTTGTAATTAATTCCAAATTGCTCTCATGGAAAAAGAGCTACACACATGGTAAATCTTCTGGCTTTGTTCTAGTAGTAGGAAAACATCAAGTTATCACCATTTATCTCCCCACAGACATCTAGGTCAGTAGATTTTTTTTTTTGTGCAAAGATTCAGCTGACACCACAGCAGGAAAAATGTTAATTGTCCATCCTACTTGAGACCAATTTTAATTTAAAAAGCTAAGCTCCGATACATTTTTAACACCCATCTCCTAAAAGCATTCAGAAAGACAAAAACATAGTATTTGGGGGATTTCTGATAGACAAAAATAACGTTTATTTTTTTTGCTGGCAGTCCTCACACACATCTCCCATGGTGCTGTCTGACACGTTATCCCTAAAGACTGATTTTGATACCAGCTCTTTTTTTAGGCACCTTCTTTTTCTAGACAAAAAGACCACTGGTTTTGACTCAAACAGTAAATGAAAGTGTCTCATACCTGCATCTCTCTCCTCATGGGATAGGTCCAATCCTTAAAAATAAAATAAAAAATAATTACATGTACACATACAGTGAAAACTCAGGCAGAGATCTCTAGGGGGATATTATACAAAAGAATCAAAATCTCTTTTCTGCAGCCTGCACAAGCTGCCTGCTACCCAACAGCCACGCTGCTCACGTAGGCTGCAAAATCTCCCTGTGGAAACTGGTAACACTCAAGTGCAAGGAACACTATTTTGAAAGGTAATGTGAAGAAACCTCAAGTATTTTACAACACTGGTGATGAAGCCTGTGCAGAATAGCCAGTGTGGTGTACATCCTCAGCTTTCTGCTTCAAAACTTCCCTTGAGAGTGGGGAGAGAAAAAAAAAAAGAAAAAGGAATAATGCTTTAGAACGTTCTGTACTAGCTACAGTAGCAAAAATGAATAATAATAATAAAAAAATCCTTCAACTGGTACATTCCTACAGCCACTGAGAAAACAGAAGATAAAAAGTATAGCTGGTAACTCCCCTAAAATCCACACTGCCTCACCTAACATATTCAAAGTAACTTTACTTGGAATATTCAGGATTTAGCTGTAACAGTTTTAGAAATGTATGCTCTCCACGACCCCAGCGAGCTGTTCAAGTGAGCCTCCACGTTTGGCCATCCTCGACAGCTACCCCAGTAGATGGACATGCTTGTGCTCAGCCATGAGGACACAATATCCCTCGGGGCTAATTTACAGCAAGCACTTCGCACCCTTCCACAAATCTCAGCCCCACACGTCTGTGAGGGTTCACCATGCGGGAACTACCACCCCTTCCCAGCTGGCTGTTTGTCATCATCCAACTCCATCTACCCCAACTGCCCAGAACAAGTGCCAGGATCAACATTTTCATCCTTTGCTCCATTTTACAGAACTGCCAATTGAACAGAAAAAATGCTCAGGCAGACTCTATTCCTGTCTTTCCTTCTCTACAACTCCCACTGTCCTCTATTAACAGGCTCTTACTCATGCTTTGACCCTCACACACGAAGGAGTTGTAGCTGAGATCACAAGTTACCAGCTGGAGGAAAAAAAAATAAAAATAAAAGGAAATAGTCAAACACATCAAATCGAATAGACTGCATACATTTATTTATGTAACTTTGTTGGTTGCTCCGCACACACCGGCAGCTAAGAAAAAGCTTTGCCATATGTCGCTCTTGTTCTGTTCCAATCTCCTCAAAGCTCTAAATATTCTAACTCTGAAGTGAGATCGGATTTACACCGAGAAAAACCCTGCAGCACCGTTCACCTCAGCACCTGCAGTGGTACCGGTAGCACTGACTTCACATCAAACCCCTTTTTACTGAGACAGACAAGAAAAATCCAGTGCTCCCCCCAGATGCACACACAGCTACACAGTGAGGTTTTGCTGGCTCTTGGTGGTGGAATTAGAAAGGATTTGAGTATCAGTAAAGTTAATCTGGAAACCACTTGAATTGAATCTGGGACAGCATTTCAGAGAAAGCAAACAAACATTAAACCACTCAAAATAATTCCTTGACTATTACCTAAAAAGGTGGTACGGAGAAATAAAGCAATGGTCTTTGCTAAAGATATAGAGAGGTAAGATAAGTTACTTCTCTGTGTTCCAGCTGCAACACTAAAAGCTGCCAGTAGTAGAATGTGGAAATCCTCTAACAAAAGGATGGTATTTACACAACTGTACCCTTTGAAGGTTGACCTGAAAGTGTTTCAGAGTGATCCCATCATCTCACTGTGCATACGAAAGCAGAATTCATTCACCAGAAAGCAAAAAAACCCCCCAGTTTTATTCAAGCATAAAACCAATATTAGGAGAAATAAACTCTGAAAAGCTTAAGCTCCAACTCCAGGAGTATAGAAGCGCTTAAGTGGGTTTATTACTCTATTTATATACTCGTAGAATTTAGAAGTCTTAATCTGGAGCATAATGAAAACGCTAATTCATCACCACTCTGGCCAAGGAGACTTTAACAATACATTGCAAATATTCCTTTTGAATGCATTAAAAGCAGGAAATCGTGTTAGTCCCAACAGCTGTAAGAATTTAGCAATAGAAGGTCCAAAAGAAGTGGAATCCAAGAGACAACAGATGCCACAGATGTTCTAAACAAGAACAAAACCAACGTCAGTATTGGCTCCAGCCACGAGTCTCCAGTGTTCTTCGAGCAGTTTCCAATGGGATTTAGTTTGCAAAATAAGTATCTGAAAGACCGTGTCACACATTAAATGTTTTCTTTAGACAAGTACAGAGTGATTCTCAATTTCCTGACAGCTCTTCAAGGCTTTTAAAACTAACGATGCGAGATGATTCAAGTGTTATGCAAAATTATGTAGAAAAAAATATCTATTAATGTAGACTGAACCCAAGCAGAGGTCTCATTTTAAGGACTTCATTCATCAACCATGTTTTCTGCATGGTTGTCTGAAGCACCCAGCAGACAAATACTATTGATTCTCTTTTTATCAGACCAAACACAAGAACTTTCTAAGAAAGCAACTGGTGATGCCAGAGCTGGAGAGAGAGAGTAGCACTCCTGGGGCTAAGGATTTGGTAGGTTCTGCAGAACAAGCAACAACTCACCAGAAAACACGTTCTTCAGTACTTGTGAGACACAAGAGTAAAGAGAAGGAATGCAAAAAATAACCCTCACGACTCCAAAGTTTTGAAGAGGAGACACTGACCCCTGATATCATCCCAAACTAGACTGCAATTCACCGATGGACAAGTTCACAGGATCCCTCAGCTGAGGGTGTTCACAGAACACGCCTGGTGGATTTTGTGTTTGCACCAGTGAAATGCCAGGGACCATCTGAAGCACTTCAACTGCTGTCCCAGAATGGAATGACATCAAGAGAAAAGGGAATAGAGGATGTTTCAAAGCCAGCCTCTAGCTGAAATAATATATGACTGAATAGGTGAGACTTGTCTGCACAACAAAGAGCTTCTTGTTAAACTCCATCAGGAGTTACTCTGCCACCAGTTAGGGTTATTTTGTCAATATTTTGCCCTAGCTACACCCGTTGTTCTTTAGAAGAGCAATTTAATGGCAAAAAAATGGACACTTTACGTGGACATGTGCAAATGCATGTACACAAGGACTTCATCCTGAAAGACTGACCTTGGCAAGGGCTTAATCTAAAGGAGAAAAATCATAATATGTATTTTATATTAACAGCCCTGACATTGAGATTTGCCTATGCTCGAGATCTGCATAAAAGCAAAGACTGTGGTTTTTAAACACAGCACCACAATGTACCTTCTGCAATCTGTGTACATCTCACCAGAAGGAATGCAGTGAAATGGAGACACGTGGTAACACTTAACTGGTCCCTAACCAACAGCTGAAGTCTGAATTTTCACTTATAAAGGGTATATCCCGGTCAGCCTCTGCTGAAGCTCAGCTTTAGCTGAAGGGAACCTGCAGTCCTGAACTCCCACTACTCTGGTTAAACTCCTACTGCCTTACAATCAGCAGAGCCTGCAAGCCACAGACTGCCCTAGATGAATGAAGAAGCTTGCAAAGGTGGTGGAAAAAAAAAACAACAAACCAAGCCACCAGTAAAATAAAACAAACTAGTACTTTAAAGAAGGGATTTAGCTACTGTCCCTTATCTGCTCAGCATCACTGAGCACCAGACACTGCCTGCAAAGATCTCCTGCTCTCAAGATCATTGCTCCAGTCCTTTTGGAAAGCTGCACACAACTCCCTGTTAAAACTTTTTTGACCACTCCAGGTTTCTGACCCTTTCCCAACACTCAGACAGCTCTTTTGTTTCTTAACAGCATCGCTTACCTCTCTGTAGAGATTTCTCTTCCTATCACAACTCAGGACAGCAAGACTTCCGCATGATTGATCATTCCTCATGAACCTCCACATTCTAGGACTGCCAGAATTTGCTTCTCCGTTTATTCATGTAAGCTGTAACACTCCAAAGCCTCTCCTCCAAACCCAGTACAACATTCCTCCCCAAGTTGTGAAATCAAAGCTGAAGACAACTGTTAGAGCAAGGACAGCCAGACAGTCTGCTGACCCGCTTCAGTTCCTTCGGCTGCTCTGGCCAACTGATCTCTTGGCTACAGAGCTTTGTACTGCTCTGGGTAGGAAATTAAAGTTACAGCTAAACAGTGTTAGATCAGAACAGCCAGGGGACAAGCAACTGCCAACACTACGAGCACCCTCCGAGGAGGCTACAGCTTGGATCATAATCCAGGGGATGGGTCAGGAGGGGTCCCGATCCCTTAATGATTACCTTGCAGGGTGGTTCGATCCTATGGTCACCATCTCAGGAAACTATAATGGCCCCAAACTGACAGCTTTTTTTAGGAAAGCTGGTTGTCTACCAAGTAAGCTCTTGTACTGCAGGTCAGCACAGGTCAGATAAGTACTGGGACAAAAGCGGTGTCAACGCTGGACGGTTGGCAGGAGGGATGAAGGCTGTTTTTAGCAAAGCCAGGTCCCCCTCGCTCACAGATCCCACTCGGGCCAGTCTTGGCAGTGGTAAACCCGGGCTGGGAAGCAGATGAAGTGTTTGCTGTGTATTTATAAAGAGCACTCAGATGATGGGACGTCCTCATCATCCTGCCTTTTGAAAATACCAAGGAGTACAAAAGCAGGAAGGTGGAGAGGGGAGACAATAGCAGGTGGGAATGAGACAGCACACAGAGGAAGGAAGGAAGCTTCTTTCCACAGGAAAATAAAAGTTGTTTTAGCAAAGAGAAACACAAACCACAAGGGGAAAAAAAAAGAATAAAGGGTGGACTAAGACAACTAAATGGAAAGTAGAAAAATAATACAGATAAGAAAAAACCATTTCTTATTTGTCCCATGCTGTAACATTGGCCCAAAAGATACCTCTACCAGCTTGTTAAATACCAGTTAGCACACAGCATCGCCAGCACTGGGGTTTATTAACGCACGACAAAATGGCAAAGGCAGAATTCCTCAGCTCATATGAAGCACGTAGCCAAGTGGTGAGACCACCACACTTTTTCTATTATTTTCTTTTTAAATGGACTTGCACAGAAGCTGAGCGTCATCTTTTTATGGAGTAGAAGCATTTCTCCTGCATTCACCTCATGATATTTCTACCTCCTCTAAGAAAAGGTCTTAATTCACTTTTTTCTTTAATGAAGAAACCATAGAATGAGCAGTAATGTTTGACTGGTGAAGGAAAAATTGTATTCAGATTATTGTTTATAACGATGTATGTCCTTTTTCACACCCGTTTGGGGTTGTTTTTGGAAACTACAGCCTAGGGAGTTGGGTGATACCGAGACAGTCAAGGAGCACAGAGTTCTTTACAGTCCTCATTTAGATTAAAAAAAAAAACCCCAAGCATTCTTAAAGTCTCCAGTTCTCCACACAGCTCCGGCTGTGAGCTGACTTTGTCCGTGGGC
>JANHFX010003392.1:43408-77988 GCA_027560015.1 Chloroceryle amazona | reverse complement strand
GATCTGATTCAGTGGGGGCCGTGTGTGTGCTCCCTCTCGGCTCCTCCGGAGGCACGTTTCTCCCTCCGGCCGCTGCTCGGTACCGGCGGCGGGACGTGGCGGGGCTTCCCAGTGCCGTGCGGGCAGCCTCGGGCTGCGAGCCGCTCCCACAGCCTCCCTGGGCAGAACCCGGGCTGATGCAAAGTCGCGGTGCTGCCGTTATGCGAGGCTGCGGCCGCTCTAGAGCGCTGGGGATGTCCCTTTGCCCCGTGACGTGCTCCATCTGGAAAACAAACCGATAAAAAGCTGTTCACCTCTCAGGCCTGAATTCTCCGTGCAGACAAACTACTTGCTTTGGGTAGCGCTTGGGGTGGTCCCTTTAGATAACTCTTTCCCATAGCAGAGAGATGAGATGACCACGATGTGGAGGTTTACTTCAGAAGCCCTCGCTCAGCCTGCGCTTCTGGCTACTGGAGCAGCCCTCTGTGGCTGTGGGAGCCATTGGATCAGATGGACTCCAGGGTGCCTGGGTGTTTCTGAAAGACCCTGATGTAGCCGGTGGTTGGGAGGTAATAGTGCAGCAGTGTGTGCATGCATGTAAAAATGCAGTGAACCTCCTGGCACATACCATGAAGTGAGATGACTGCCCACAAGCTTTGGTAACCAGCTCCCCTTCTCACCATGCTTAATGTGTCTGGTGCTTGCACTCATTCCTGACCTGCTCTATCTCTGTGGCATTTATCTGCAGTGGTCAGTTGCTTGTTTAAGTTTCCTGCAAGTGGGTGTCTTCTTCCCTCCCTTACCTGAAGTCATATGTAATGCAAGGCTTGTTTTGTTCCCAGGAGCTGTGTTCCAGCCCTCAGTTCATAGCCGGTGGAGCCACTCGTACAGACATCTGCCAAGGGGCCTTAGGTAAGGTGGAGGCAGACAGCTGAGTTTTCCGTGCAGGTGCTGCCTCAGTGGACCACTGTTTATACTCGTCTGTATCTCACTCTGTAAATACATCCTTTTGCATCCTACCACCTCGCTTCATGTCAAATCTTTCTTGCCTTTCCCTGGCAGCTGCAGGTAGGGAACATGTCTGTCTGGCCACTGATGGCCACAGAGCACAGCCTTGCTGTGTGCATGGAGCAGGGATGACACAGACTGTTTTTCCAATGACTTTTCTGATTTCTACCAGTTCCTTTCATGTCCACATCCATGTGCCTGAGAGTAGCATGTCTAACTTCTACCTGTAACAGTCTGCTTAGAAGAGCAGTTGAGTGCATAGTGGAGTGTTTCTTTCCCCAGTGGGAGAGAGTGCTACCAGGCAGGAGGCACTCCCTGAAATCTTGAAAGATTCAGAGAAACCAAATTATATGGAGGGATTCCTAGCTGCTCACCAACTCTTGAAGATAACACAACTGGGGTATTTCAGGAGGAATGGGCCAGCCTGTGAGCCCTCTGCTTTTGCTATGGCTGCCACTCAGTTTGTGCAATGGCAGCCCCTGGGTCAGCTGCTCCAGATGAGCCCTGGGAGCTGCAGGGAAGCCCCAGGGGACAGGGGAAGTAGGTGGCTTACCCTGGGTGTGCATGCACAGCCATCCCAGTCTTGAAGCTTCTCTCCTTCCTTGCCCAACAGAAGGGTTTTAGGCAAGAGCCTCTGTGCCTCTCCTCCCAGAGGGCAGCATGGAGGCTGGCGAGGGGGGCAGCTGTGGGGATGCAAGAGGAAACAAGCTGAAGTGGCAGTGAGGCTCCTATTTATTCCCTAACTGTAGAGATGGGTTTAGATTAGGCTGATAGGGTACTTGAGGGAAAGCTCTCTGTGTAGCAAAACATGACTAATACGTGCTGCGTGCTGTACTTTTGCAGCAGGTTTGGCAAAGGAATGAAATTCTGTTTGTTTAGTTTTCATCAGCATAATACTGGCTTCTTAGTTTCTAGTCCTGACGCTGCTATTTGTGTTTACATGTCCAAAAATATAACAGGTAGGGAAGGTTATTTCACATGTTTTGTGCTTATATTTTCTTTCAGAAGTCACTCAGGTTGGTGCTCTAACAGCTAGATACAACTTGTGTAAAAAATTCCAACAATAAAAAATACAATAGATTGTGAATTTCATTCTCCTTGAGACCCAGTATTATCTGTGTCATGGATTAGGATCTGTTATGTCCTCAGTCAAGTCTGTGGCATGTCACCAATGCCACCAATGTCTTCCTTTGTGTGTTCTCTGCCCAATATGTCTCCTACCATAACTTCTTTGGCATAAAGCGTGTCCCAGTGTTTAACACAGGTGCCAGACATCTGTCTTCTGTTGTTTTGTTGTTTTTTTTTTATTTATTTTATTGTGAAACTTCCCAGTTAAGGAGTAGTTCAAAATGAAATCACAGTCCATTATGATGCCATTTCACCAGCTGGCATTTTGAATAGGTGCTCATTTCTGAGGGCACTTAGTTGCTTTCTGCCTTCTGAAAGCTTCCAGGTTTTCTATTCATATGTTGTGGAAACAAGAGCAGCGGAATGAAAGATTTGTAAGTTAATTTTCAAGTTATGGAGTTGCTGTTGCCAATGCCAAACCTTGCTTCAAATTGATGAAAGTATTTGTTGTCTTAATGGTCTTTGCACCAGTCATATCTTCTCATGAGGTTATATAGTACCACCAAAGGATACAAATTGACTTACAACTTGAAATACTCTATCTTCTGAAATAATATTTGAATAAGAGGTTGTTAGTGTTCTTGTTTATATTACTGTTTTCACCATGACTAAGTACTGCGATGACTCACCCCACTATCTTCTTATGAATCTGGGCAGGATTTTAGTATTGTGTGACAATTTGGTGGTTTAGATCCTATTGATCCTTCCTCTGTGTAGCCACTGAGTTACTAAGTGCCTGTACCAAATTTCTTGCTTTTTCACACAACGAGGCTAGCAGATGTGCTGTATAAATAATTATTTTTAATTCTTTTTTTGCAGTTTCTTCATCTTACACCAGCATTTGTGCCAATAAATTTTGCTTAAGCTTCCATTTACTTGAACTTTGTGTGCTGACGCTTATGTCCTGTCACATTTTAGGATATCAGAAAGATTGCACCGGAAGATGTCAGGTGCTCTTGGAAACCTGTACTTTTTATTACATTGCTTTTTTTTCCATAGGAAGCTTTTGTGGTCTGTTTATTCCCCAAAAGGAATAAACTCTATGTGGCGTTTCATTGTTGTTGCTAAGGCATTAAGAACATCTTAGAGTACCGCAGAGACAGATGGGGTGTCCAAAGTGCATGCACCCATCACTGCTCAAACAGGCGTCTTGACAGGGGATGTGTCAAACTGAACAGCTCAGCCGATAAGCAGTGGTACAGATGTTCCTTTCAGTCCAGGAGTCTTTGGTCTGTGGGCCAGATGCAGCCTATAAATTTGTTTCATTGTTTTTGACCCAGACTGTAAGACACTGTGATGCATAAAAGGCATAGCTGATTATCAGCACAGAAAAGATTGTCCCCTCACCAAGGTAGCAGTTCATTAGGTTCTCCACATACCAAAAATCTGCCCCTTAGCCTTTGGATTATCCTTTATTCTGGTTTTATTGCTCTTTATGCTAAACTTTTCAAGGCCATTATTTGGAGTTAGTTTTGCAGTATCAGAGCTGAAGCCAATAATGGTGTTTGACTCAGAACACAGGGGATGTGGTGACTCATTACAGCAGAGGGGAGGAACCAAAGCCACTGTGGGGAGGAAGCTTATTCACCCTTAACCGCCTTCTTTGGAGGGGATGTCACCATGGTATCACAACATTGGGCGTACACAGGATAGTATCTCTCATCTGCTGTTCAGGCACAGGTGTCTCCTCCTTAAAAAAAATGTGTGGAAAAATAATGAATTGAGTAGGTTGAATTTAGAAAATTTGATGCATGGTTTTCCCACACGGGCAACCACTCTACTGTAAATGGGTGGCTATGGCCTCATGCTTCTAACCTGAAAACTTCCATGGTATTAATATAAATCTGTTCAGCGGTTGATGTAGTTGTTAATCTATAGCCATGAGTGTTTTAAAGCAATGACACGTTTGTGATTGGCTAAATGTATATTTTTCCTTTGAACTGATACTCCTACATGGGCTGTAGTGTGACCTGAGGAGCTGATGTTCACTTACAGCCCTCCAGGCGCTTTATGGGGACGCTTTGCTTGTTTTTGTTCTCCAGAATGACAAATTTTGTAGCCTTTATGGCTAGTTACGCTTGCCTTGCAATTACATTCTTTTGTGACATTCTTGTTTATAGCTGGGGATTAGGTAAATGCAGAGATGGATATATAATCATAAAATAATAGAATCACAGAATGTTAGAAGTTGGAAGAGGCCTCTAGAGATCATCAAGTCCAATCCCCCTGCCAGAGCAGGATCACCTAGGGCATGTCGCACAGGAACGCATCCAGATGGGCTTTGAAAGAGAAGGAGACTCCACAACCTCTGTTCCAGTGCTCCATCACTCTCACAGTAAAGAAGTTCCTCCTCATGTTGAGGTGGAATCTTCTATGCTCAAGTTTATACCCATTGTTCCTTGTCCTATTGCTGGGCACTACAGAAAAGAGATTGGCTCCTTCCATTTGACACTCACCCTTCAGATATTTATAGATATTAATAAGGTCCCCTCTCAGTTTTCTGTCAAGACTAAGTATGACAGAAAAAAAAATAGTACTTCTTGTTAATATAAACTCACAGCCTTATAATATTCCCTTTTCTGATAACCTTGTTCTGCCTATTGTATTGTACAATTACAAAATTTCTCCATGGTTAAACTAGCTCTGCTAATAATACTTTTAAATTCTTCATGTAAGCAACCTGTCTGTTAGTCTCCTCTTGGACTTTTCTCCTCTATCAAAGGAAAATCACTATCAAGAGCCTTACAAAAGTACTGGGTTTTATAGTTAAGATTATTTGGTAAAGGCCCTGCTCAGGCTTACTCAGGGCAGACTAAAACTCCAGGTATTATCACAAGGTATGTTCTCAGACAGTATTTGAATCACCAGGTCTACTTTTAGTGATGACTGTTCAAAAAGTGTTGAGCACTTTTAAATGTAGAAACCAAAGGGGGTGGTTGTGTCTCACTCATATGGTGCATTTCCCTTTTAATCACAAGAAGACATTGCCCAGAGTTGTCAAAGTTAAAGTTTATGTTTGCCTGACTCCGAATTCTCCTTAGAAATCAGTATAAAGTTCAACAGAGAGATTTTACAACAGAGCCTGCTGTTTCTTTCTCCTCATATCTGCCTTGATGGGGCAGCTAGAAAGTAAAGCAAATTCTTTATAAACTCTTCTTACGGGCTTAGATGTCCTCTGGGAGTGGGAGGTGGTTTCTTCTCCTTGAATTTCACCACTTCTTATCTATACAGGGGAATCCTGACTCAAAGATGTATTGTAGCAGGGTGTATGCTCTTAATCTAGATGCCTAAGCAGCTTCTTGACCAAGGTTTCCTGAGCTTCTGTGCTCATGTCAATGAGTTCACTTATTCTTTCTGTGCTGCTCTCTGCCTGCCAATCCCCTGCATTGTTTATGGAATACAAATACCAGTATTTCTTTGGAAGAGAGGCGAGACAGCTTCTGTCTGAGTCAAACTTGCTATTAATTTAAATCAGCACAGTTTTTCTGAGGTTAGTAATGCCAATGTCAAATGCTTTGGGGGTCCCTTGGAGTGATTGAGTTTGCCTGGTTGAGTAAGGCTGTGCAATGTGAATTCTGGATTATGCTGGACATTGAGCAATAGAGAGGAAAAATGCCTCCACAGCTGACTGTGAACAAGGGGTGTAGGACATGCCTTGAGCTGTTTCCACCCACCCGACAGAGCATGCACAAAGTGCCTTCAGCTCTGCCTGCAGCTTGGGTGCAGAGGCCAAGAGCTGTATGGTATTAGCCAGCTGTGCCTTAGGGCTAGCACAGCGGTGCTGAGCAGACTGAGTTGCTCTCTTTCTGGGTTTAATCTGTTGTACTGTGAATGAGACCGTGGGTCTGCCTAACCATGCGAAGGCATCCTAGTAGCCTAGGTAAGCATATCTGTACCGGCTTTAGTCTAGCTCGTGTATGTCTGAGATTCCAGAGACTCATTTCACCTTCGAGTTGTGCATGTCTCTGCAAAAGCCTTGCAGACTGTGGGATGTGTGCCAGGCTTGTTCTCCTGCTTGGACCAGGACCTGTCTGTGGGTTATCAGTTATTTGGCTTCTGTGCTGAGATGAGACCAGTTAACCTGTCAGTTTGTATATTTGGGACTTGTGTCATGCCCATTCCCAGTGTTCAGGATGCTTTGAGGTTGCACTTTGTTAGAAGTTAAAAGTCTCGCTAAGGCCTGCTGGCTTTTCCCAGGTGTGAATGGTTGTTCCTGATGGAGCAGGAACACAGTGGCATAGCAGGGAGAATGGAGATCCCTGCTCTTTTCTTTTTTCTGTTTCTTGTCAGTCTTAAACACTCTGGGGTGGTAGGAGTTTTTGTGGGGGAGGCCAAAGGTTATCTGCCTATATGCAGTGCTGGGGTGTTGATGGAGAGTGCTCAGCTCTCCTGTGGTGTGTGCTGGTCCAGTGCACATCCATCTTCTTCTCCAACAATGTCTCTGACATACAGTATTTCTACTGCAAAATACATAACAACCCACTGTTCTCTTGACCCAGGAGAGTCTTTTCACAAGCTGTGACCTTCTTCAACTCAGTTAAAGCTACAGAAAGACTTGTTTGTCTGGGTTAATGAGTTGAGTTGCTGTGCGATGAGTGCCAGCTGCTTAACGTGTTGTCAGGTTTGTTTGAAGAATCCCTTGGTCAAAAAAAGAAAAAAGAAAAAACACTAAAACCAACTTTGTGCAGGCAGTCTGTGTGTGGAAATGCACAGATCTAAGGTGAACTGAAGTCCTGTTGTTGCCTTTTGGTGAAAAGGTTTGTTTGCAGAGCCCTTTAACGTCCTCCTCTGTAAGGAGAATTGCTGTGAAGGACAACTGCTAAAGCCTTCGTGCAGCTGGAGAACAGAGGATCATACTGTTAATTATAGATTAGCCCATCTAAAAATGTCTTTTAATATCTTCTGACCCCAGTCTCTTTCCCAGCAAGCATATTTGCTGTGCTTGGCAGTGCCTCTGAGTGCACCATAGCACCAGAAGGTGCACAGCTCCCAGGGAATAGGGTCTCACCGCTACAAAGGAGGCTGTAAGAATAGTCCCTGATTTGCAGGGTGGGATGGATCTACTATCACAGAGGATGGAGGGGAACATCGTTGTTGCTTCATAATCTGTCACAGCAGAATGGCAAGGTGACTTTCCTGTTTGGAAAATTTCTCTGACACAATTTCTCCAGTGCAGACAGAGGCAGGACTTAAGGGAAAGTTTTACACTCAGTTCTTCTCCTCTAGGTTATAAAGTAGTAAAAGCATCTCAGGTCTTGAAATTATTCTGCAATTTCAGATCTTGCACCTTTTGCAGGATGTGAAAATGGCCATGGCCCAAATACCATTCATAGAGCTACTGCTGGAGATTAGATGTGAAAAGTAAGGGGCAGCCTGGAGGGACTTGCAGGTTGCCTGTGTGCCTCCTAGAGCTTTCTGAGTGGTGATGGATTTGGGTGGCCCTCAAGATGCTTTAGAGTTAACTGTCCCTGAGACTCTGCCATTTAGTTCCCAGCTTCTCACCTGTGAGCTTTTGACCCTTTTCCTGTAGGAAAGAGCTGACTGTACAGAGACTTTTATAGAAGTTTTGCTGGCCTCTGACTTCTTACCAGCTGCAGCTGGTTCATGTTTCTTGAGCCTGCAGTCCTACATGTGCTGCAGAACCATTTTGTGGGATCTGATGTGTAAAACCATCTTTCTTGTGTTTGCAAAGGAATGCAACAGCAGATCTGTTAACAGGAGCAAGGAGTTTTGTGTTGGGCTGAAGGAGGCAGGAGATCAGATGGGTCTTTAAATCTCTTGCTCATGGGCTGCAGGAACCCATGGCTGAGCAGAAAGGTAACCACTCAGTTAAAGTAACACTGGTTTCCGAAAATAATTACAAAAAATAGAGGTAATATTTATATATCAGTCGTCTCCTCCTCCCTCTGCTTGGTAGGAGATGGTGTGGAAAAATACTATCCAGACAGCCTGGGCACACATGCTGGGTGTATCTTGGCTCCATCCCAGGAAGGGTGAAGTGGTGTGTGGGACTGGAGGACAGTAGCTGCCTTCAAACCTCCCTTGATTCTATGGTGACTAACACCAGAGATGAGATGTGGAGCTAAACAGAGAGGCCATTGTTTAGCAAGAGCCTTCAGAGATGTATAAGGTTAAGGGAGCTCCTGTTTGGTAGGAGACTGGCAAGAGACCTTAAAGATAGTTCATCAATAGGATAGATAGGTCTCTGAATAGCAAGTTAACAGGTATTTATTAAACATGGGGGAGGGAAAACAAAACATCTTATGCTTGAGAAAGGACTGACCTCTTGAGGAGAAACTATACCTTTGAGTACCTGCGTGTGCCCATAAGACCTGCTCTTCTCATTTTCCCCATGCTGCATCCCAACCTGTACATGCTCAGTTGAATATTTTCTTTCAAATAGTCTCAGCATGGGTGATAACTGTAAAAAATTAAAGAATAAAGTTTGAATAATGAACAATGTCTTTTTTTTTCCCTCTCCTTTCTTTTTTACAGGGGATTGTTGGCTCTTGGCCGCTATTGCCTCTCTCACCCTGAATGAAGAAATCCTAGCCCGTGTTGTTCCCAAAGACCAGAGCTTCCAGGATAAATATGCAGGAATTTTCCACTTCCAGGTAGGTGGAAAACAGCCATCCCCCCTCAGTGCTGCTCTCTGGGAGCTAATGTGGCTGGATATATCTATGTGTGTGGTGTTTCCTGGGACACTTTGAGGGACATCAGAGAGACAGGCAGAAAAATTGAGACATCCAGAACTGGGGATGGTGGTGGAAGGAGGAAGATTGCTAATCAAAGAGCTAGGAGCTGTCTTTGTTGTCCTTCCTCCACCAGCAGATCCAGATGAGGAAGTGCATCCCTGAACAAGGTGGATGAAGCTGGCTGTAAGAGGGATTCAGTTTCCTCTCAGAGATCAGCGTTAGCAGCTAAACATCTCAGTGACCTGAGTGCACAACATGGGACAGACAACATGAGGTGTTTGTGCTCTCTTTCCAGTTCTGGCAGTACGGGGAGTGGGTGGACGTCGTGGTGGATGACAGGCTGCCCACCAAGAATGGGGAGCTGCTGTTCGTGCACTCAGCGGAGGGCAGCGAGTTCTGGAGCGCACTGCTGGAGAAGGCCTATGCCAAGTGAGTTGATGCCAGGCTTTGACCCAGCTCAAATCTCCTAATGCCTGTGCTTCCCCATAGCATCTTCAACTGCACAGATACTATGCATTTAAAAAGTCAGCATAATTATTAGCCTTTATAAATTCTGAGTTATCCCACAATGGCTGCTTTAGTAAAGCTTTGCTGACAGGTTGTTGAAGACAAGTAGCCAAAAGTATTTGCTTTGTTGCTAGCCAGGAAAAAGAGCTCCTCCATCTCATGGCAAGGCTGTTTCTAATCTACTGCATCCTGTCACCAGGTCCCAAGGAGCTCCATTTCATGTGCTCTATACATCTTTGAGGTCTTGCAGCTGCAATGCTTCAGTGTGCAAAGCACACTAGTCCATGTGCCCAGGTCCCTGTTGAAGGTGAAGATGCTCAAATCCGAATTTCCAGTTTTGGGATGGTCAGGGAGGAATTCTTCAATCTAACATTACTAATTTCAATTGATTTAAGAAATTGATCTAATTTAGATAAGCTGAAAATCAAACCTATAATTTTTAAGGAGATTGAAATACTGTGTGGAACTAGAGGCAAATTGTTGGGTCTTGATTTTTCTTACTGTTTGAAGAAAATATTATTCATTATTTTTATCATTGATATGATAAAATGGAATGGGGAGGCATGTTCATAGCTACTGTGGTGCTGTTGAAAGCAGGAATGCTGTGACAGTTGGCACAACTGAGTGTCCGTCTCCAAAGAAGAGGACAGTAGGGAGCCTGATGGTTGTGTGTATGTCCCCCTTCATGCAGGCTAAATGGATCTTATGAGTCCCTCTCTGGTGGCACCACCACTGAAGGCTTCGAGGACTTCACTGGTGGAATTGCAGAATGGTATGAGCTGCAAAAGGCACCACCCAACCTCTTCAAAATCATCCAGAAGGCGCTTCAGAAAGGCTCTCTCCTTGGCTGCTCCATTGATGTGAGTGAGCAGGCTTATTGCTGGACACTTGGCTCCTGCTGCGCATGCAAGCAGCTGGGGGTGGACCCATGCTCCATCTGCAGGAGGTGCCCAAAGGATGTTGGTTCCCCCTGCCTATAGTCCTCTGCTTTACCTTGGGTCTGCAGAACTTAACCCAAGAGTGTGACCCAGGCGCATCGCACTGCAGAGCTTATGTTGAAATGTAGACTTTGTTAGTTCATATGGAACAGCTCATTGCCTCCCTTGTGTTTCTTTTTTGAGACATAGAGCTTTTGTTGTTTCATAGGGTCATGGCCATGAATACAGGGAACTTAGTGGTCCTGATGTACATCTTTGTTCTTAAGAAAAAGCAGTTCCTTAAGAAAACCTGCTGGCAGCGGGTTGGTACAGGCTGGTGGGTTTGGTCAGAAAGCTGCTGCTAAAGGCTCCTGCAGTCAGATGCTGAGAGGTGGCAAATTCCATCTCTGCCATAGCCACACAAATTGTACCAAAATATTCCAGAAAAATCTGGGCTCTGTTCTTGAAGCAGGGAGGCTCAGACTGTTGCCAGTCCTTTAAAAGGCTTTATGGGAAAACATGTCATCAAAAGCTGAACCTGCACAAGACAGAAAAGAGAAGCTTTGGCCCTGCCTGCAAGGGTTCAGCATGACTTTTTAGCCTTACTGAAATGAGTCCAGGTATTGTTATTGTGACAACCGCCCTACTCGCAAGTGAGATTACATCTTGGTTATGTCTAAAGGGAAGGTAAACTGCTTACAAGAACTCTATTCATAATATAAATTCAAATGTTTCCTCTCATTTTTCAAGTTTAATCAGAGTCACAGGAGAGGGAAGCTTCACAGCAGGAAAAGTACTTGGTTAAGGTCAGCATATGATGTAGCATCACTTTCTTGGTCTGTTTTACTTGTTTGGACTTGAATAAGAATCTGACATCTGGATTTTTGCCCCAGAATGATAAAAATCTCTTGTTGGGTGGGGGAGT
Organism: Chloroceryle amazona; assembly: GCA_027560015.1. NCBI lineage: Eukaryota > Metazoa > Chordata > Aves > Coraciiformes > Cerylidae > Chloroceryle > Chloroceryle amazona. The sequence goes on along the minus strand of JANHFX010003392.1, from coordinate 66,829 downwards.
ATTTTGCTGACACTTTCTATGTTGTAAACTAATTATTAGTGAGCTTAGCCTTTGAAAAAAACCTGTAAAATCTTCCCTCCTCTTCTCTGAGAGAAGCAGGGACACAGTGATTAAGCACTGCATGGAGAGTGCACTTTGAGAGCAGTAATAGAACATGAATTGACAGCAGGAATCCCGCCTCTTTGATCCCACCCTCTCTCTCACTCTTTTTTTTTTTTTAAGCTTCAGATATGCTGGTTTAAAGATCACAGACTTTCTGAAGTGGTAGGAAGGCAGTGACAACCATACGTTTCATAGAGAGTTCATCATTATTACAGCAAGATGTTAAGTGGTTGCTTTCTATCAAAAAGTGACTTTGCAATGTTTTTAGCTCAGACTGTCTTCGAGTATTGTAACGGCCATGAAAAAGTGAGAGAGTGATGTGCCTTCAAGTACAAACGGCTTCCAAAGTGTAGCCTTTTCCTTCACTCACCTGCATGACAAGTCCTAGGGTGGTGGTGCTGGGAAAAGGAAGGGGGACCTCCCACCCCACGGTGGAGCTGAAAGGCATTTTGACCTCAAAACAAAGCAGCGGGGCTTGCTGGACCTGGCTGTTACCTTTGGTGACACCTAGGCTGCCTCAGGCCTGTCACCCCCTGTGTTCCTCCTAGTCTCTTGAGAACATGAAGTTTATCATGTGTATCACCTTTGTACAGCATCTGGAGATGCGCAAGAGGGGATGCACTGCACCAAGTGTTTTGGAACCCAGAGGGAGCTTTGCTGTGTTGCAGGACTTCTGGCATGCACCCTGTGCCACAAGCATGGTCCCTGGGTCTCCAGCCCCACCAGATGTACTGCCTTCCCCTCTCCCCGCTCTGTCACACAGATATCTCTCATTGCCTCTGGGCAGCAGCTGAACCACCCCTGCAGCCTCCCAGTGGGATTAAAGCTCCATTGGAGGGGGAAGCTTTGCTCCATTGGATCCCTTGCCATGTGGGAAGTCATGCTCACTGAGCGTCTTTACTCCTCCAGATCACCAGTGCGGCGGAGACAGAGGCAGTCACTTCCCAGAAGCTGGTGAAGGGACATGCGTACTCAGTCACCGGGGCAGAGGAGGTAGGTGTGCTGCCCCAAAGGGGTGAAATGCAGCAAGCTTTGAACGTGGCCTGGGCCATGGTGGCCACAAACTTGTCTTTAATGTTGCAAATTCTCCAGGCTCACTTGTTTTGTCGAATCAGGTTTTGAGTCCCATCTTTCCAAACAAGTACTGAGTTAGCTGGAGTGGTTTGGATCAACACAAACTAGACTTCTTGGGAGTTTGACAAAAAAAAAACTGCTTGCTTTTTTTTTTTTTTTTTTTTCCATAAATATTGCTAGTTCTGAGTGGAATGGTGGGAAGCCCTGTGCAGAGGGCACACTACCCTCTGCTGGTGACCAGGTCCTTCAGCGCTTTTCTGTATAGTGAACAACACTGTACCTTTAATGCACAGCAAGATGTGTGAGAGATGTGTGGCAATCAAAAAAAAAATATTATTGTCCCTTAAATGCCTGCCAAACTGCACCTTCCAGCAGGGCACAGTGTTAGAATGCAAAGTGCCTGTCCAAGAGCCGGTGACTGGCAAAGGGAAGACAAGTGAAAACGAAGGAAGCAGATCATGGCATCCTTCCATGTGTGGACTTTTGGTCACTTTGCTAATTGTTTCTGAAAGAATTTCTGAAACTTCAGAGTGAGGTGTAGAGAGCCACTGACATGCGCTAAAGTGGGTGCTGCTAATAAGCAGGTTTATGTGCTTAAATTTGGGCTTCCTCTCATAGCAATAGAAGCAAAGAAGGAGTTTGACCTTAATTCACAAACAGGCATGATGTAGTCAGGCCTTTCTTTTAGAGGTATGTGCAGGCTTCATCTTGGGCACTGCAGCATCATTTCTGGGCGCTGTGCTGCTGTTGCTCCATGCAGTTTTCTTGGCCTCAGGCTCTAGAGGTGCACCAGCCTCTTCCTCAGATCAGTGTTGTATATTTTCCATAAATGCTGGGTGTTCCCACTGAAACTCATACAGCTTTGCTTGGCCTGGCCTCGCTGGGTGCAGAGATCAGCAGCTAACAAGCCAGAACCTCAGCATGGTGCGAGGAGGGGCTGATGTTTCTGCAATGCAGGGCATTCATGTAGTCAAAGGGGATGTGGCCAGACTGAGTATCCCATCTCTTGTAACAGGCTCTTCTTTATATATAGGGAGGGGAAAAAAACCCAAAACATGAATGTGAAAGACAGTTTATACATAGACGACAATTTGAGAAAAATATCCCCTTGCACCTGCTTTTTGGCAGTCCTGCAGCAGCTTTACATTCTCTTTACTTGAAATCCTTTCAGAAGTAATTTCTTCAGTGGCAACAAGACAGATACTCTGTTTATCGTGAGCTTTGATTTGTGCATGCTGTAAATCTTCTCTGGACAGGCGTGGATGTGTGGAGCTCATTCAAAATCAGTTTGACTTCATGGCTTTTGGATCAGATGAGTGCACATTTGTGTGGTACACTTTGGTGTTTGTGTAACACTGAGATACTTAGTCTGCTGGGTCCTTCAATTCCCAAATTAAAACTGAAGGGGAACAACACAGTTCTCAGTCCCTGAGTAACTCTGCATACACTTCTGAATTTGTCAGGTGAACTTCCGAGGAACGGTGCAGAAGCTGATCAGAATCCGAAATCCCTGGGGGGAAGTGGAGTGGACCGGAAAGTGGAACGACAAGTGAGTCGATGGCTTGCATGTTGCCCATAGTCTTTTACAGCAGGGGTATGATCATATTTCTGCTGCTAGCTGTCTTCTCCCTACCTCAGATTCCTGTCAAAGTCACATCTGAATGTCATATTTGCTCTGAGCTGTTTTAAAGAAGCATCCTGCCACTGTCACCTCCCATGTAGCCATCACATCATGCAGTGCCCTTCATATAAACACCTGCTTTCATGGGAGGTGTGGTCATTTGGTTCCCACAAGCCTCTCTGTAGTTTCTGCTTCTCTAACAGCCCAGGTTCAGAGCTACTGAAAACTTTCTAAAAGGGCTTTAAAAGTCTGTTTCTGTTGTTAGCAATGAAAGCTAGAGTTTACTTACTTCTGTGGCTGGGCAGTATTTGTTCTGGGTCTTCCCTTTTCTAAAATAAAGTCTTGTCTCAGGCAAGGCATTAGTGCTTTCTGCAAATAAAACTGTTTCTGATCCATACCTTGCATATTTAATAAGTGGGGTATCAAATAACCCAGATCCTGCATTTTATTTCTGTTGTGGTTTGAGAGCTCTGGAGCTGCTGTCACCCAGATATTGCAGAGTATTGCGATCACATGGAGCTGTAAGAAAGTGAAATTATTGGGCTAGACCAGCTACACTAGGATTTAACCCATACTGTACCCTATAGTTGATGTGGGGTTGTCTTTCAGCTGCCCAAACTGGAGTGGTGTTGACCCTGAGGTGCGAGAGCGGCTCACCAGGCGGCATGAAGATGGAGAATTTTGGTAAGTGCACTGGGTTTCCATTCAGGCTGAAGGGAATGTCTTCTCCTCCGCTTTTTTTCATGCAAAGTAACCTCTCCCAGTACATTCTCCAAGATGAGTGAGCACACTCACCCCAAATCCTAGTGCTAAGTCGCAGTGGGAGGGATGGACAAGGTGGTTGTACAGAAAACCTGTCCCTCCTAAGGAGATGTTGCCTGTGTCACTGCCTCCCACAGGATGGCGTTCAACGATTTCTTGAGACATTACTCCCGCCTAGAGATCTGCAACCTGACTCCAGACACCCTGGCAAGTGATAGGTATAAGAAGTGGAGCCTGCTGAAGCTGGATGGGAACTGGAGGCGAGGAGCCACTGCAGGAGGCTGCAGGAATTACCCAAGTAAGAACATGTGGTCACCACTGTGACAGAGAAACACTTGGTACTTGTCCACTTGTGCTTTCTCTGGGTGCTCCTTGTGGGAGCTGGTTTGGGTGGCCTATAGAGGAGAAGGATATACCTGGGATATCCAGGACTGATGTCCCAAAAGTGCAAGTGTTTGGGAAATGTGACTTCCTGGTGAGGGTCTAGCTGTGGTTGTAAAGCCTGGGAGGAGACCGCTAGTTTTTCCTTCTCACAGCTGATGTTGGAAGTCAGAGCCGCCTCTATCCTATCTGACATGTATATATCAGCACAGTTGCTTTCAAAGAAGCCTCTAAGCAGTTTGTATAAATCTACTTCCCAGACACTTTCTGGATGAATCCACAGTATTTAATCAAGCTGGAGGAAGAAGACGAGGATCCTGATGATCCTGAGAAGGGCTGCACTTTCCTTATTGGCCTGATTCAGAAGCACCGTCGGAAGCAGAGGAAGATGGGAGAGGACATGCATACCATTGGCTTTGCAATTTATGAGGCAAGTAAGGCAGCACAGGTGCATGGGAGGAAAAGGGAAACTCTGCCCTATAAATGAGGTAGTGCAATTCTCAGACTGGGCTTTCTGCCAGAATTCCTCTGGGTTGAGCTGGATGCCAGCTGCAGAAAGGAGAAGTGCACTTAGATGTTTAGAAAATTATGCTCCTCCAAAACAGTGGTCAAACACAGGGACAGGTAGCCAGAGAGGTGATTGAATCTGCATTCCTAGAGATATTTAAACCTGGACTGTACAAGGCCCTGAGAAACCTCACCTAACTTTGATATTGGCCTTGCTTTGAGTAGAATGTTGGACCAGATGACCCACAGAGACCTTCTCATCTATAACATTCTGTGCTTCTAAATGGAGAAGCAGAAAAAGTACTTAAAAAAAAAATACATAAAAGTAGGAAAATCCAGTCTGACCTTCACTTGTCAGACTGTGGTGAAAAGTGACAGAATAAGAGTAGCTGTGGTAGGGATGTGACGCTGGCTGGGACACTGTCACTAGTTTAGGGACTGAAACCAGCAGCAGACAGAACCAGCCAAAACACCTGTAAAACTCCTTCTGAAGGGTAAGAGATGTGTCTATGGCAACTCCCAAAGCAGGACACTTTGTAGACAAGTGCTGAACTGGCAGTGAAAATAGGACTCATGGTCTTGCTGGTGGGTTGCTCTGTAACTGTAGGCAATACTTGCAACTGTTTGCTTTCTCAATATCCCAGCTTTGTAAAAGCTTGTTGAAGAATCTTGTACCCACAGGCAGATAAGATTTAAAATAAAGCTAGGTCCCCTCAATCTGTAAAGAAACAGAAAATTGCATTATTGTTTTCCTCAACCCCTGCCACCTCTCCTGCTGGTGAAGTCAGAGCATGAAAGAGAAGGTGGAAAGCAATAGTAGAAAAACTGAGTCTACAAAAAATATCACAGCAGGCCACAGGTCATCACGAGTCTGACTGTGTCTGTGCCAGGCTGTGCCCATGCTGCCTGGGGTAAGCCTCACCTGCTTCCATGATGGAGTTGGGAGCTAAGCCAGCATTGGGTGATGTGGGCTCGGTGTTCACCTTCCCGCTCAAGTCAAGTCTTTTTTTAAGACTGTGTTTGTAGCTGTTAACCAACAATGAAAAGAAGTAGCCCTGGAGCTGCCATTCAACAAACAAATAATTCTCAGCTTTTCTCCTTGCAGGTGCCCCCAGAGGTATGTAGCGTGCGTTGGTGGTCAAGGCACAGAGTTGGGGCTGAATGGCTTGTGGAGAGAAACATTTCAGAGGATCCTCCTTCACTGCAGAACAATATTGATTGTGCAGAGTCTAAAGTTAAAGGCCATTTATTTTGAAAGGGGCCTCGAGCCCATGTTGCATTTTCAGAGCATCTTGGCTTGGGATAAGAGCTCTCTGTACTGCAGAAACTCACCAAAACTGCTCTTCCATGGGTCTTCTCCTAGCCCAGCCCCACAGCTAGAGCACAGCTGCTTTTCTCAGGTTTGCGCAGATTTAATGTTTGGCACGCAACTAACACACCAAGGAGGTGATTATTTTCATTCCTCTAAGCACCATCTTTATTCATTTCTCCCTGTTTCTACCTGCAGGTAGCTAATAGCATGCCCTGGGGATCAGACAGGGATGGCAAAGCAGCGATGCCTATGCAATAGGCAGCAGGGCTGCAGGCACCTCTGAGCTGTTGCTCCTCAGAGGACAAAGTGAAATTGAGCAAAATACCCAGGTAACCTCATTTTGGGGCTTGCTGTACCTGTGAGGTTGCATGCAAAGCAGTCAGGGGACCTCACAGCTCTCGAGGCTATGCTCAAACCAGCTGCTGCTGTGTAAAACATGGTTTCATCAGGAAATAAAATGGTGCTACCAGTGAATTAAATTTCTTATATACCTTTTGAATGCCTTAGTAGTATTCTGTCATCTGGTCTCACTCCAGTGGTCAAAAAAACTGATTTCCATAAAAAAAGAGACTTTAAAAAGTCCCATGAATTTTCTGTTTCTCAAAAGGTGGAATTTTATCTCCCACCATGCCAGCAGGTCTAGCAGGTTTTGCATTCTTAAAAATCCATGAGGATGGGGAAGGGAAAGTTTCTGAACCATGCACATTCCTGTTGTTTGCTTCTAGAGCTGAGCTAGCCCACCTGTAAGACCCTGTGCAGAAGAGTTTGTTCTGGAAGCTCTAACATTCCAAATATGCTTTTATAATGCATATAGTTTATTTTATTCTTGGAGCCTTCCATAAGCAGCCTCTCTGCCTTAAGGCAGCCTGACCTCAGAGATAGAGCTGAGCTACAGTTCCCTAAGGGCACCAGCTCTGGGGACTAGAGAGACATGGTCAGTAAGCCATCTCACTTTAAAGAAAAATAGTTGGTGGAAGAATTTGCCAAATGTTTCTCCCACACACCTGCAAAATATAAGCATGACCTAAATGATTTATACAGGCAAACTGTGGGATTCTTTTTTTTCTCTTTCTTTGATTTTCATAAGTTTTCTGGCCAGACAAATATTCATCTGAGCAAAAACTTTTTCCTGACCAACAAAGCAAGAGAAAAATCAAACACCTTTATCAACCTCCGAGAAGTGCTGAACCGGTTCAAGCTTCCTGCAGGCGAATATATCATTGTGCCCTCGACCTTTGAACCCAACAAGAACGGAGATTTCTGTCTGCGTGTCTTCTCTGAGAAAAACGCAAACTCCACGTATGTAGTTTTTTTTGTAACCACACAAGAGCAGTATGGACACATGGGCCATTTCTGGTCTCTCAGGTGTGGAGGGATCGAGCTGCCCAGGGCTGGGGTATATCAGCTTCCCACGGAGAGTAGGGAGAGGAGATGCGCAATTGCTGTGCATGGATGGGATTGCAACAGTTCTTGTTTTTCCTCAGTTTCCCCAGTCTTGTCGTTATTTTTACCAGCAGCCCTACCTGGGCAGATTTCTTTAGTTATTGGTCTGTAGGCAGCTCAGTGCCACAGCACAGGCTGGTCTGTGGAGAGAAGAAAACCTCAGAGAATGGCAGGCTGAGCTCTCTGCTTGGGAGATAGAAATGTGTGTGCTCTTGACTATCTGGGAACACACTGATCACGACAATAGATCTTGCACCTTTGCGATCAAGCTGGAAAAAAATTCAAGAACATTCCTCAATCAAATGATATCGTTGATAAAATTAAAATCAGTTTTAATAGAACTGTCTCAAACCGTTACCCATAAAGTCGTGAAAAAATTTAGACATGGCACATCTTAAAGAGCATCTGGGCTAAGGCCTTGGGAAGCGGTGTGGGATCTTTTGTATTGAGTTCCCTAATCCAAAATAAGAAGAAAACTGTTCTACTGTTCTGTAATCTTTTGTTGCATGTGTCTGTAGTGGTGAGAAAAATGGGATGTCAGTTGTGTGAAGGCACATTTAGCTTTCCATGGGCCCTCTAGCAGTGCTCATGCACGGTCTGTAGGTGTAGTGCTCCCACAACAGCTGGTGGACAGTGTGGAACACTTCTCACACTCTGGCACATCTAAATGGCTTTAAGGCTCTCGCTTTTTTCTGCTTTAAAGGGGGGGGAGGGGGGGGAATCAACAACAGACAAAAAACACCAAAAGACAAAATAAAGTGATAAAGTAAAGTTTGATTTGCACCCAGGAGCCTGGTCCTGGGTGCAGGGCTGTAGGCAGTGGCACTAAGTGACCCAAAGGGTTATGTCTGACCCCAAAAAATCTTGTGTGTGGCTCTGCAGGACGTTGCACAGTTTGTAATGTGTTTTGAAACTCTTGTTGCTATAGCTGGCAAAATCCTGCTTTCACTGGTGGTTTGCAGTGTCTGTGGTTGATTAATCTGGTAACTTTTGAACGCCCATCACTATTTGCATAATTTAAAGAGTCGCTCTTTAACTGAAACTTGAAGGAAGGGCATCAGAAAAGTGACTTGTTTCATCTTTAATGCTGATTTCTTTTATCTTTCTAGGGTTATAGATGATGAGATTGAGGCCAATTTTGAAGAGGTACAGTTTAACTTCAGTGTTTTAAATGGAGATAATTGTGTCTTGAAGTAGGGTTGGAGTGCCTGTTCCCTGTGCAGGGCAGCTTTTTTCTATAGGCATTATCAAGACCTGTTGTCCCACTTTGGAAACAGATCTTTCAAATATCCATAGTGAAATGTCTAACAAATGGAAACATCATTAGCAGTACTGGAAACACATGTTGTCCTTTATCCAGAGTGGTGAACTTGGGCTTGCCGGGTAGAGGAAAACAGGTACACTCTGCAGAGTTAACTGGAGTCATGGGGAATTCCCTCTGCTCTCCAGGAATCCAGGAGTGCAGCCCTTTAGCCATAGGGATGTTTTTGCATGGGATGTAGTTTCCATGAGTAAGTAGTGGTTCACCGTAGGTTTCATTTTGCTAGGGATGTTTTGCCTACTGATGCATCTACCTCTCTGTATGATTTTTTTCTTTTTTTTTTTCTTTGGGGTAGGATGAGAGCTTATGTTTTGTTTTACTTTCTTTTTTTTAAATGAAGACAGGTAGTCCAACAGTGGTAGTAGCAGCAGCAACAGTGAAGTTTGGATTTTGGTAATGACTTTTAATAAAATAAAGATTTTTTTAAACTTTTATTATTATTAAAGTTATTATTTTAATAAAATCCATTGCGGGAGTTCTTAATTCCTGCAGTGTTTGCAACACCAGCATTTTGTGGTGCCTCTGAAAATAAAACTGATTAAAATCGAAGTAAAAGCACTCTGTACCTTCAGCTTTGCTATTTAGATTGTGATTTACTAGGGTAAAGGAAATACATTAAGTCCTTCTCAGGCAGAGTATTTCCTCCCTTCAGTATTCTCTGTTTTTGTCTTGCAGACTGAGATCAGTCAAGATGACATCGAACCCAACTTTAAAAGGCTTTTTGGACAGCTCGCAGGAAGTGTGAGTATTTTGCTGTTAACATCTTACTGGTCACATGGGTGAGTGGGTAAGAAAGATGCCTTCCCCAGGATGGAGTTTGATTCTTGTGCTGAGTCAGATCTGGAGCATGTGTGTAACTGTGCATGCAGAAATATGTGTAGTTACCATCTGCTTACACAATGGATTTGTGAGTGCTCCCGGTGAGCAAGCTTTGCTCTCTTTGAGCTGCAGGAACAGCTTTTATCTCTGCAGGTTCCTAATCCTGTCCTTTAGGCAGGACATTTGGTGCAGGTGCACCTCTGGGAGATGATGAGAGCTGAGCTGTGCCTTCTCCCCAGGCTGTTCTCTCCTGCCCAAAGGCTCAGGTAGACCTCACAGCCCAGTAAGCTAAGGCCTAGGAACTGGTGGTCCTCCTGGAAATAGGAGGTGGGGAGAGCATTTCTGTCAAAGGGAAACAAACTCCAAGGGATGCTTGAGCTTGGCCAACTCACCCAAAGGAGTCAGAGGCTGCTTATGAGATGGTGTCTACAGCTCACAGTGAAACTTGTGTTCCTCTTTTCCTCAGGATGCAGAGATCTCTGCCTTCGAACTGCGCAACATCTTGAATAAAATCATGGCTAAATGTAAGTACCTTCCTCCAACTGCAGCTTCAGTTTCAGGTTTCCATTATGGCCAGCCAATGGTCTGGGAACTCCCTGAGAAGAAGAAAGTTTGAAACTCTGGGCCTCCTTTTCTGCAAAGCATTTCAGAGCTAAGCTCTGTATTATTGTCCTTACCATTAGACAGTACTCAATAAATAAACGCTTGGAGAAGTGTCTCTTTAATTTCCAAAGTGAAACGTTAGCCAGGTAGGCAGGACTGTGTTGTATGTCTGTGCACCAGCTAGTTAGCAATGGTGTAATGCTAGTTACAAAGCTTGATTTAACATTCTTCCCTCGCATGAAGCTACCTACCACTGACCTCTGTACATCACAAGTCTGCCAAAGTCCACACTTACCTTTGCAGGGCAGATTATTGTCCGTCTCTTGCTTCTGTAGCACACCTGAAAACTAGACTAACCGGGATCTTTGCCTGGGGAAACATCACAGCTGACTTTCACCCTAAGCTGCTTCAGTTGCAAATGAAACCACCAATGATGGGAAAGCAAATAAGGGCTGATGTATATACACTGGTTATAGAGCTCATGAGCTATTTAGGAAGGTGCTGTGGGACAGCATGCAATGATAATCCTGTTGTTTCCACTTTCTTTACAGGCAAAGATATCAAATCTGATGGATTTAGTATTGAGACATGCAAAATAATGGTTGACCTGTTAGATGTATCCTTTAAGGTTGTTCCTAGATTATATTCTTCTGCCTGTGCTGAAGTAGTTGAGCTGTCTTTGCAGTGGTGGGTCCGTACTCATGTACTGATGACTCACAAGGTGGAGAAGCTGGTTTTATCATGGTTCCCCTGAACAAAAATGGTAGCCCTTGCTGACCACAGCAGATGCATTCTCCCAGGCAGTGCAGGAAATCCATTATCAAACGGGATGATCTGCTTCGAAGTCTTCCCAGCTGTTGCATGGTTTAACTGGAGACAAAGTGTAAAAGGCACCTGGCTCTCAGCATGGTGTGGATAGCCTTGGCTGTAGAGTCTGAAGATGCACATCTAAGTGCACTTCATTGCTCTGTTTATCTGGCTGGAGTTGGTATGGGCATCATAAGCCCATGAAGACTTATCAAATAGAAAATGAAGGAAATAAATACAGGAAGAAGAGTTCACTGGATGTTAGAGCTTTCACTCCTAAGACTAAGGGCAGAAGTGTACGATGAAGGATCATGTCTAAGAATAGTTGTGTTCAGCTTCTCTGTGTAGTGGGAGTTGAATTGCATAGTTAGAAAAAAGGAAAATTACCAAAATAAAATTATGCTCTCCTATAATTTGCTGTAAAATACAGCAGTCCTTAGGGACTTCATAGCAGATTTGGGGAACAGTGCCAATACCAGGTTATTTTGTTAGCTGTTTGTGCAAGAACTTAAGTTATCCAAATAGCAGGCTTGGTTGTGGCTTTTCCTGTTTATAATCCAGACTTAGGATTCATGCTCCTGTAACTGCAGGTGTTGAACCAACTACACAGAAGAAAATGGCATCATCTCAGTTGTTTTATACATGTATTAAAAACGTAGAGAGCTGCCAAAGGAGGAGCAGAAAGAGTTTGTAAACTGTTAACAGTTTAAATGAATCAATTATCTTATTCATTTAGAAAGACATTTTGAAGAACAATTGTGCATTCAACAAGATGAGTCCTTCAGCAAGGACTTGCTTCATTTTCTTAACTGCATTTTTTTTTTGAGTATTAAGTTAACCAAGCACAGGAAGGAGAAAACCCTTTTCGTTCCCTTCAAAGAGATTCCCTTAACTAAAAAAAAGAATGATGGGAGTGGTAAACTGGGACTGAAGGAGTTCCACACCCTCTGGACAAAGATTCAGAAATACCAGGTACAGTGCAACCTTTTTAGGAGAACATGCAATTGAATGTGGAGGTGGCTGTAGGCTGATTTGCCTCATAGAGTGTGTACCGTCACACTGCCCAAAGCAGGGACTCTCCCTTCAGCTCACAATGCATCTCAGTCCTCCAGGTTTTGTCCCTTGGAGTCAGGGGGTGGGACTGAATCTCCTTCAGGTGCTTGGGAGAGGTGGCTAAAAGAGAGGCTGCCTCTCTTCCTGCCTCTTCAGAGGTCTTTGTGTTTTATTTTTACTTGTGTCTAAATATATATATAGCCTCCATACTTAACAGTGTGAGTTTGGTGTCAGTCTTGCTGCTTTGGCAGCAATAGTGCCAATTTTTATGAGCATTCAAGAATTCTCCAGAGTCTTCATCTGCTCTGCCTGCTGTGTTAAAATGACTTTCCAAAGCCACTTTTAAATGAACTCAGAGATAAGTGCCTCGTCCTTCAGACCAATGTTGCAAATGCACCTAAATAATGTGCAGGCTGCATTTCAAAATGTTTGACTTCTGATGAATGCCAAAACACACTCTGAATTATTGACAAGTTTTGACTTGTGTTCTGCAGAAAATTTACAGGGAAATTGATGTGGATCGATCTGGTACCATGAATTCATATGAAATGAGGAGAGCTCTGGAAAAAGCAGGTATTTATATTAGTTTGTCTCTTCTTAGGGTTATAACAATTTCAAGCTGGATTAAGAGATGCTCATTAGTCTACTTTGTATCTCTTGTAAACTGAAAAATCTTATGTTCCCAAACCTGAGAAGCCTCCATTTAATTTAGATCCTCAGTCTGGGTTCTTTGGGGAGCAGTGTCTTGACAACATGGGCACATTGAAAGCATCTCTAAGGAGTGATGAGTTTGCAGTGATTTTCTATAGCAACCAGCTTTTGGAGAAGCACAAATAACTGCAACAATTTGGTCTTGTAACAGTGTGTTGTCTTTTACTGAGTCTCTCTAGGTAGAGGTGGGTTTGTCATAAGCTGGTAGGAGGGGGATGCTATGACCTAGGGAATGAACCAAGGAGGGGTGATGCTCAAAGGAGTGGAGTCAGGTTGCTGCTGCAACCACTGAAAAACAAGTCTCAGTTGTGAGTGGGGGTATCATAGAGCCATACAATCCCAAGTTAGCTTACTGATCTTCTGGGACCATTGTAACATCTGTGTTTGGGCTCTCTGGAGCTTTCCTCTCCTGACACCACAGAGGATGAGGTAGCATTTCTTTTTGTCCCAAAGTTCAGATACTCTTTAGAAAATGGAGACAGCCCTTGCTTCATCTTGGGTCTCAGTCTGGCAGCCACCTTGTCACCCAGGGAAGCAGCACAAGCTGGAGCAAGTGGCCATGTCCCCTGTGAAACAGGTATACAGGGGTAGAACATGTGGCAGAAGAACACATGTGACTTAGCCCCAGTTCTAACTCACTCAGACTACAAAAGGGGTTGAGGGCAGTTTCCAAAATGGAGTACTCTCAAATTTCAAGAATTTAGTAGCTGATTGAATTTCTGTCAGCATACAAGGCTTTTTTTTGTTGTTGCTGGTGGTTGGAGCTTTGTGCCTTTTTTTTTTTTTCTTCCTCTTCTTTTTAAAATCCTCAACATCGCATTTTTAGGCTTCAAATTGAACTGCCAGTTACATCAAATTATTGTGGCTCGTTTTGCTGATGAAGACCTCATCATTGACTTTGATAACTTTGTCCGGTGTTTGATTCGTCTGGAAACCTTGTTCAGTGAGTACACGCTTAAAGCAATAGAGTGTGTCTAGTTATTGTGTTTTAAATTCATTCAGAAAAATTTGTACAGAAAGCGAAGTGACTTCATAGCTGAGCTATAAATCCAGCAACCTAGTCTACACCCTCCTCCTTTCAGGCCAGACTGCTGAACCACCCTTTCACCCAAACAACTAACTGTTGATTTTTTTTTTTTTTTAAATCAATCTAAGCACTTAAGAGATTGACAAATAGTGGTATTATTATAGACTGGACCATTAAAAATGTTCAGTCTCATTCTTACCCCTAAGCATGCCATGACCTTAGTGACCTTTTCTGGTTTGGGGTGTAGACTGGTATAAGTTTCAGATTCTGTGACTAAATTCCTTTTTAATCCTGAAACACAAGAAAGGGGAAGGCTTTCCAAATAGTTCCTATAGTCTTCCTTGTCTGTTCTTCTGTTACCACAGAAATGTTTCGAAAACTGGATACTGAGAAAACTGGAACAATAGAATTAAACCTCATTAATGTAAGTTCATTTAGCTCATTTTTTTCCTGGAGGGAAGTGGGGAGGAGTTAACAGTAGAGACTGTCCTGCTCCATTCAGACTGATTTGGGCTGTATTCACATATAGCTTAAGAAAGGCTACCCTTATAAAGAGTGTATGTACATCACATTGTAGTCTCTAAGAACAGGCAAGGTTACTTGAACCTGATGCCACTTACCCTTCCTAGCAGTCATTTTGGCTGACAGGTAGCTGGCTTCTTCCCTGCCTTCTCTGTCAACAGGATGAAGGGGGAGTAGTGACTCATGGTATTGACCCCCTCTACCTTTCTTGCACTGTGTGCCCTTTAGAAAGGACCAAGTAAGAAGAAAACTACCCTTTTACACATGGTCAACTTGCTTATTACCTGAACATAAACTTATTTCTGGACCCACATGAGGAATGTGCAAATCATCCCAAAACTCTTCTGACTTAAATGAGAGATAAATTTAAATCATTCAGGAAAGATCCAAAAATTACTTCTGTAACAGTAGACTTTCTTCCTCATTCTACAAATGAGAACACACATACTAGTTATGGTACTTATGCTAAACTTAACCTTGGGCCATTTTCCCTTCTCTCTCTCTCATAGTGGTTGTGCTTTACTGTCATTTGAGCCACTGACATCAGCTCCAGAGACCTCAAAACAAGCAAGATCTGGTGCAGATAATCAAGCAAACTTACAAATGAATGTGCCTTAACTTACGCATGGCAAACTTTGCACACAGTTCTAAGAAGGAAAGTATTCTACTTCAATAGAACAATCTGCAATCCCCTTTTTATGCATCTGACAGTCTTTATCTATTACTATATATCCACTGTACAAAAGCTCTAGTTCAGTATAAATCCTCGGTGCGACTTTTGAAGATACCGCTTTGATAATGTTTGTATTTAAGGTATTTAACTTTATATGAGTGCTGGAAGGAACCTCATTATAGCATAACACTCTGGTTTAATAAGTGCTTTTTGAATAACAGCTTCATTCCATCCTGTGTGTCTGAAACTAGAAAAAGGATGGTAATTGCATATCCCTGAATACAGGTGTTTAGGTAAGGTATGGGTCCCTTCTATGCTTTCTGTCAAGCCCCAGCATTATTCTGGTTAAAGTCATTGAATAATTTGAATAGCAGTTACCTGTTTGACCAAACTGAAGGATAAGTCTTTCCATCCTGACCCTTGATGTGCCTGTAGCAGAACTCTGTTGACAAACAGATTCTTCCAAGAGAAGCCCAGGCTCTCACCTGGAATCTTGATTTCCTGAATCTTATTTATCTTCCTTTTAAATACAAGAAAGTATTTAAATAAAAACAATAAAGTTTGCAAGACTCTTACTCCTCCTTCAAATAAGCACTTGCTTTTTAGAGATATATGATCACAGAGCAAATGCAGAGCTTTTGGCATCAGCAACAGAGGATTTTGCCTTCCTTAGGGGAAAACAGCATTCCGGAGGCAACAAGGCATCGACATACTCGGGATGAGTGTCAGTTAATGAAGGGGTAGTTTGACACTTAGAAGATTAATGCATTAAAAAACCAACCAACCAACGGTTTTCAAGAAAGGTAGTTGATATTATATCACCCATACACAAGCTATTAAAAGCATGAGGCCGTGAACAGGAACAGACTGCTGCTTCTAAGAGTTTTCACTGCAGCTGACTGAAGTTTGTGCACCTGAGGAATTGTGTCCTTCTTCCTACAAAGGATTTCTTGTATATGTGGGCATCTTTTCAGAACACAGTAAAGACTTACCAAGTAGGAAAACATGAGCACTTCACAGATACCCTTAAGAAAACACCTGATCCTCTGTATTAATGTTCATTATCAAATGATTATTCCAAAAATTAGTTAGATATGAAGAATAGTTCCAAGGGAAAGTCTTTATCTGGAAAATACCTGTACCAAGTTTTTGGGTTTTTTTTTTTGAAGTATGTCCCTTAGCTTTTGGGTTGTTTTTTTTTTTTAAGTATGTTCCTTAGCTTTCAAGGTTATCAAGGTTTATATGCAACTAACAAATTCAGCTTAATTTTAAACGCAGAAAGGCTGTCTTGAACAAAGAAGGGAGGAGGGGTTCAATCGGATACAGAACATAGTCGAATGTTAGTGTAATGTAGAACAGCAGTCTCAGCGGTAAGATTTTCAGATGGTCTAATAAAAACTTGACACTAAAATACCTAGAGGGATAAAGCTTTTAAGTTGAGACAAAAGTTTAATGCTATCACAGTAAAGTAAAAACAAGTAAGCTTTCAAGGACTACAGAAAGTTTCTACACTTAGTTTTCAAAGTACAAAATACAATAAATACATGAGGCTCTTTGTAGAAAGAGGAACCTAAAGCTACGTTTATTACAGCACATAGTATTTTGAATACATGGAATTCCTAAGATGCTACAGGTTTTAAAAAAGTTATTGCTTAATGGATTGGTCACATGGTTGTCACTGTTCAGATGCACTTCAGTTCGGCTTCTTTAACAAATTTTCTGCTTCCAACAATAAGCATTTGGTGCTTTATTTTTTCCCCCCCATCTGGAAAAAGCCTTGGTATAAATATGGACCAAGCCAAGTTGTCTGTTTCATGATTCCTCCAATGGTCAGTTGAAAAGGTCCTCCTATTTAACGCAGAAAAAGGCAAAATTCTTTCTTGCCATGTTTGAAGTCAGAGTGGGTACTTGAACATAATGGCTTGCTCAAACCAAAGGCAGCAGAATTTCATTTGCTTGTAAGTATTATTTCATCTTGTAGAATGCCCTCATCTATTTGCTAATGCATCAATCCTTCATTTGTTTTCAAAGCACATTCTTCATAGCTTTCAAATTACATTGTCATTGAAATAAGTCTCATGATATTGGAACCAACACAAAATGATTTTTTTTGTAAGTCATCCATGATTAGTACTTCAAGAATCGAGCTTCTGTACTACTTCATGCCAAGCTTCTTTGTCTAGGTTTAATCCTTGGATACAGCTGAGGGTAAAATAGAAATGAGACTTAAAATTTTAGTGCTTTAAAAGGTTACTTTAACAAAAAATATAAAAAGGAAAGAAAAACCTCTCTCTGGTGCTACAATTCTAATGCAATCCCCTGGTAGGAAAAACGTGATTATAAAAAACACTCAGAGCACTACCAGAAAAATTCAGCATTCTTAAGCAAGCTTAAAAAGTACTGACCATGTCAGTACAAAAGGAAGGTATTGAACAGCACGTAATTCAATACCTTGAACTTTACCCCCATAGGTGGGCTAGGAAAAGCAGGTGGCTTTGTAAGTAATGAGACTTTTGTGTTCAGTGAACTATGGAATTTTTCCTGGTTGCGTAAGTGGGAATAGAGAGGTGTTAAAAGGCTGATTTGCTTGCCCTCTCAATACCCATAAGCCTTTACATATCTATTGCTTTGGGCAAGCTGGAAACATCTGGCTGCACAAGGACTGTGGAACTGCAGGAGCTGTACTTTAGTTAGTGGATAGGGGGTGGCCAATTAAATTAATTTAACCACCCAGCAGTAAATCAGTAGCTGCCACCCTGTGGCCCTTCAGCTGTGTGCTATCCTCACATCCTGGCCACACAGACAGAGGTACAGAGACTGTCTCAGCTGTAGGGTAGTGACTGACAGAATACTGCTCACAGCAGTGTTGAGATGCTTGGGAAGCTCTTGGCTCCCACTTGCAGAGGGCTTTGGGAACAACTACTGCAGAGCATGGCTACTGGCAAACAAAAATAGAAGGGTACACTTTATACAATTAGGAAAGATGAATCCACCATGCTCTAAAAAGCAGCGCATGTCTGCGTTACATCCTGGGCTTTTCCAGCTAAAGTTCCTAAATATGCCCCCTCTTCTCTTCAAGCTGAGTCTGGCTTTCTTCTTTTTCATAGTGAGCTAATGATGAAGAGAAGACCAAGAACTTCACTCACAAGGTTTGTCTCAGCCTGCTATACTTTCACCACTAGCAGAGATGAAGTCAGTCAGTGGCATAGCACCCAACAGTGTTCAGAAGATTTCATTTGGCATTAAGTAGTCTGTATTTTGACAGTATGATCTTATATGGATTCAGTTTTAGAGCTCTCACACAGCTTAGGGAGCTAGTGAGTCACTAAGAAAGGTAAGGTACTGATGCAGAGAATTTCATCCTTGTTCTTATTCAGTACACCTAACTGCAAAAAGAAATCAGCTGTGATAAGAAACATATGAGAATGTATTAAACTGCCAAACATTTTCTTCTGTACTGAACATCATAACATAGCAGCTGAAATCCAGGTCAAGAGCCCAAGTAATTACTTCTGAGAATAACCACAAATACTTCAGTAGCAGTACCAGGTTGATTGAATTGACATCAGAGTGTAACAGTTAATGCTGGGCTTGGGTAGTTTTCCTCAAAGGTTGTGTTCAGATTGTTTTGTGCTTCAAAAGATGAGTTGTGATCCCCAGTCTAAGCCATGCTGCCTTCTGCTTTTTATTACAGAAGCACAGATGCTCCTCATGTTCTTACACACCTGTGCTCAGGCTCAGCACACAAGCTTATGAAGTAGCAGCACATGCACCATTCACCCCAGGGCAGGAGGGAAAAAAGCTGCCCTTTCTGACCTTATTGTGCAGGGCTGCCAGCTGCTCTCAATTTAGAAATGTTTACCTCTGGAGGAAAATAAAAAATTAGTACTATGTCAGGGAGAATTTTACAGTTAGTACCTTGTGGCTAGGCCTGAAAGTGATATGGGAATGAAAGCTAATTAGGCATTAGATATAGTTCACTCTGCAAAATCTAACCAGTTTAAGGGTAAGAATTATCTGCATGGGGAAGGAGGTTCAAACTCTTTAAAGCATCATACATCAATCAGCTAAAATTCACAGCAGTTAATCTTTAGCAGTGGCATAACCTCTTATCTCCAGCAGCAGGGCAACTGGATATGTAGCAAAAAGCTTAATGGAATTTTTATATGTGTCCATCTGCTATAGTTTTCTAGCGACTCAACCATAAGAGGACATAATTGAAAGCATCTGTTTGTACACAGTTGGTCATAATAAATAAAGGTAGTATAGAAGGTGATGAGGAAAGACAAGACCATTCATTTAAGACCTTTGACAAATAGTTACATATTACTTAAAAGAGCATAGGAGAAAAAGTTCTGCCTTTATTCAGCACTATCTCTTTTTCAACACTAAGAAAAAATGCAATAAAATAACCAGAGTTTTGCAGTGTTCGTCTTAAAACTCTGTGAAACCACGTCAGATCAACAAGGGACACTGTACACCCAGATAGGGAGGGGACTAATGACTCATTCTTCATACAGGTTTCATCTCTTAGGGCCTTTTGTACTAGTGGATCACTTTTAGAAAGAGGGGAAACCCAGTTCTGTTCACAGGCTCAACAACACCTTATGCACATGTTACATTCAGATAACAAGTATGGGGTTGGTTTTTTTCCTCTGTGATGGTGAGGAAAGGTCAATATTAGAACTTGTTATGTATAGCAGGGTAGTGATACAGGGGCTTTATGTACTCGATGTAATTTGTGTTAGGTATCTAAACAGAGGGTGTTAAACTATTTTGTCAAAGTATTCAACTCTCCAAATGAATAAATGGAGACTGTCAGCTCCTTCCTCTTGACTTTTGAAATTGCACCTAACCTAGATGCACGAGAACAATGCTCTGTGTGCTCCACATAGCGGGGTAGAGTTTTTGACTCTGCAAATACCAAGGACTTACCCCTATCAGGTTGCGGGGAATGTAGCCTTCCTTGTCATTCAGCCGTGCCCACCACCACTCAATTTCATCTTCATCTTCCCGGCGCACAATTGTCATGCAGTCTCCCTCTTTCATCGAGAGCTCATCATCATTCTGAGCCTCATAATCCCAGAGTCCATAAATGACTCCTTTGTTCATTATTCCCATTTTCTCCTGTACTCCTGCAACATTAAAAACACAGAGCAGCTCAATAAAAAAGTTAGTAAAAAAACAAGGACAACAGTTGGAAAGACTGCTATACTCTTACTGGAAAGCGGTCCAGGAAAAATAAAAATCCTCAAATCAAACAGAACAACAACACAAAAAAACCCAAAACAAAAAAAAAAAACCACACAAAACACACACCCACACAAAACCACCCAAACAAAAACCCAAACTTCAATTCCCATCACATTTTTCACCTTGTTGTCATCAGCCTACCTGAAAGTCAGTCCTGAAACAGGTGGCAATGTGAAGTAAGCCCTTGCATATGGCAGAGATTCCTTCCTTACATGTGTTCAAAAAATACAAGGCAAGTGCAGAGAGTAGCACTGATTGATAAGAGGTTATACTTTTGTGCTAGTGTTCACACTTCCTACACCCAAGTGATGAATAAGAAACATGTGTTTGCACTCTTAGTTCATCAGCAATCTCTTTCTGTGAGAGGGATTTTGATGCTTCAGGTGTCACTTGCCACCCACATCACTTTTTTCAGAACTTTTTTAAAAAAAGTTGTCTCAGACCTATACCTGAAAGATCTGTCCACTACCCACCAGCTGCTTTCAGTTAATTCTAACACTTCTCAGCAGTTCTTAATCTCTGTCACTATTTAAGGGTTGTTTTTTTTTTTTATACACAACTCCAGAAACACGTACATGCACATGTCATGCAGATGTTGTTTGGAACCTGGTCATTTTACAGCTGTAGCCAAAGATGAAATACTATTCTTTCTGTACACGTTCCTCATCTTGTAAGCAGCAAACCAGAAAAAGTATGTTAATCAACTGTTACACAAACTTTTTCTTAGATAATTATTCCATTTTTAAATACTGAATCCTACTGTGTTTGCTGATTGGTTTTGGATCTTGACAGAAGCAAAGAGTATGTTGAGCACTGTATTTCAAAACTTGCAATTTCTCTTTCCATCTCTTACCTATTACAAGTTATCATACAGGACTCATGCCAACATCTGCTAAAGCAAGCATCTGCTCAAATCAAGTTATTATTTCTGCATACCAGCCCACCATGCAAAGTTAAGTTACTTCCAGTGCATGCTTAGCTCTGCTCTGAGAAACTCTTCCTTTGCTTATTGTCTGGTATAATTAAAGGTTTGGCAAGGGCTGTGCTCAGCACCCACATGGAAGGTAAGACAGAGCACTGAACTTCAAAGCAGACAAAGAGAAGATTTACACAATGTATATGGTCTTCTAAAAAAGCATTACTGGTCACACCAGGGTAGTAGGGCAAGCATGCTCTTACGAGACAGCACAGGCATTAAATATTAGGAAGTGAAAAGTGACATAACTAAGCAGTATCAGACTTGTCGTTTAATCAATGCTAAAGGACTAGCAATTTTATTTAAACCTGCCTGTACTTGATGATGATATTCAGTACTGTGCATCATTTACAACAAAAAGGGATTAGGAGAATCAATGAGTTACACCAAGGTTACAGATGAGTTTAAAGGGCCAGATTTTAAGGTGGTATCCGTTCTGGAAACAGACAGATACACATCTCCAAATTTCTTTTACTGCAAGAAACAGATTTAAGTCAGTGTATGAACTTCTTACTGTAATAAAAGGCAATCAGAAACAGTCATAGCAATGGAATTAATTCCTAATGGAACAATATGGAAACCTGATAGCTGAACAGTCAATGTTCAAGCAAGAGATACCTTAATTTCAGTGGTTTCAATTTAGAAAAGCTGTCGATTAGCCAAAAACTTAAAGTCCTTTCAGGACCCATTGAAAATACACCCAAAAAAATAATTCCCAAACCCAACATAAAAAAACCCTCAGAGTATAAAGTGATATTACCAGATGATGGGGCCAAAAAAACCCCGCAAGCAAAAATAATGTGTTCCTTCATGCTGCATATAATAAAAGGCATGGATCTCCTTCCACACAGAATCTTGTGGGCTATCTCTCTCTCTCTATATGATATATAGCTCGATACCTATTCTACACAAAGGTACCATCTCTCTCACTGATTTTAACTCTGATACAAGTAGTGTTATTTTTAATTTAGTCCTACAATCTTCCTTTGGCACTTTCTGTTGATGATCACCATTTGAGTCTGAATACAAAACTAAATGGAATTTTGCTCAGCCCACAGATTTCAACTCTAAATAGGCTCCCTCCCTTCATAAGAAAAACTATGCTTTTGGCACCAAGAAAGAGAGTTTTCAAGCTTAGTGAGGATAGCTGGACAGACTGTTTGGAAATATGTTGTCTGAGCAGCTTATAGAAACTCAGTTCTTGCATGTTCCACAAAACCAGGAAGGCTGTATTGCAGCCTTTTACGCTGTACTACACTGCTGTTACTCTAACCTCTTACAGATAGATGACATTCCAGCTGGTTGATGCCATGGGGACAAGAACTACATACAAAACAAAAGTAATTTAAAACCTTATTACATACAAAAAGTACAGTAATTTAAAACCTCCTTGTCGTAATACCTATCACACCCTAGGGGGAATTAATCCTCTTCATTAAAATGTAACTTCCCTGTAGTCTTTCTTATTTGAATAAAATCTGAATTTAATATGGGATTTACTTTTAAATGCAAAAGAAAAAGGACAGAAAGATAAATTCAGATTCAGTGCTTACTAACTTCATTAAGGCAGAAACTTGGCAATACTCTCCTTGGTTCTACAGTGCATATTAGGAAATACTCCTTATTTAAAGACACCGGGTAGAGGATACGAACCGCTTACTAAGATATCCACACAACTGTTGTGTTTATGTAAAAAAAAAGTACTTGGGTGACAAGACTCACCTAAGCACAGGTTCACTACTATAAGGTTAGTCTCAATGGACCTCATTTTGTGACAAGAGGCTTGCCAAAACCTCTCTTTTTCCAAAAGAAACCTGAGGCACAGGCACACGACCCAAGCATGCAACTTACCGCTCCTCATCCAAAAACATACCAAAAAAGTGCCAGGTGAGCACCCAGCACACTTCAGAACCTACCATATAAGAACTGGGAGCACTGTGTGTAGCCTTCCTCCATTTCCTCACACTTGTCTGCAGCTGTCTGCATGTCACTGTAGGTCATAGCAAACACGGCTGCGCCCGACTCTACCAGGAACTTGCACACCTGCACGTTATTGCAAGATGCTGCACAGTGTAATGGGGTCCTGCAAGCCAAGAAGATGATGATGACACATTACTTTTATTGCTCACAGACTCCTAGGGGCAAAGCACTTTCATGTGTGACCTCAGAACTGCATCACTGAAGGCTTCCCACCAGAAGCACTTAACCCAGGATGTCAAGATCAACTGCTTTTCATAGATAAGGAGAATTACCAAGAGGTGCTTGAACCCTAAAGCTGGGTTTCTATACGGATCTCTAGTTATGCTACCTTTTTGTAATCCATTAATATTTTAAGAACATCCACTAAGGCAATAAAAAAATATTAAAACAATCAATATTAAAAAAGCTCTCTGAGAGGCCGGGCCCAGAGAGTGCTGGTGAACGGGGCTGCATCCAGCTGGCGGCCGGTCACTA